>VUQJ01015031.1:3549-14047 GCA_015108635.1 Andinoacara biseriatus | reverse complement strand
TTTTATTGCTGGCATACGGAACAGTAACAAAAGGCAGGAGTCGGGCACAGGAGCACACAGCGGGAGGAAAATACTGAAGACGACGCGACAAGGGCTAAACACAGACTGGGCACTTAAATACACACAGAGGAATTAGGGAACCGGCAACAGGTGGGGGCAAGGCTGAACAGAATTAACCAGACGAGACAAGGGGAAGCAAAACTGAACATGACCAACAGACCAAAAGACTATCAAAATAAAACAGGAAGCCAGACGGGAAACAAAGACGTGGACTTGACACATGGACACACAAGGAACTAGAAATAAACTGACTAAAGGACAGTAGAAATAAACAGAAACCAAAACTAACACAAAACACTGGGCCAACGGCCCAGGACCATGACAGTAACCATGATGTGACCATGCAGACTCTAAGCTCTTTTCTTCATTATAGGAAAATCAATCCAAAATTAGAAGATTGCAAACTGGTATCTTTTAGCTAACTTATTCTGACAAATTAGTATTTTGAGGGGTTTTTGTTTTTGTTTTTTTACAAGAACCTTGGTAACACATTTAGGTATCTTTAGTAAAATGTGGGACACTGAGGAAGGTTAACACAGGTTTATTTGCACACAGCGGATGACAAGAACAGTTTGAAATGAGAGAGCTGCAGGTTTGTCCGTGGGCACACGCATACTGTCGCTGTCACTGATTTCTGACAGGGGTCCGAGGCTGGTGAGAGAAGAGCGTTAGTTCCAGTAACAACACACTGACGACAAGATGACGAAGACGGGAGCCAGAGTTCATACCTCTTCCTAACGCAACAATCTGGTGACTACTGAGGGATTTCTTCAGCCTTAAACAGACAGCACTGATAATCACACATGAGGAGCAGATGAGATGATGAGTCAATTCACCACAGGTGAGGTTTTGACGAGAGGGTAAAAAGACCTGGACGGATCACCCTGCATAGTGGTAAACAATATACACCCACACAACACATGCATACGTGGGGAGAGGGTAGGGAGAGAAACAGAGAGGGAGCGAGAAAGAAAAGGGCAGAGCAGCCAAGAGGACTCAATGGCACTATCTGTGGAGGCAGTTGAATTCAATTATAATTTGAGCGTTTTGATTTACTCGTGGACTGTGAGTTATAGAAGCATGGGCCCAGAATTATGAGAACACGTTTTTATTCAGTAATTACTAAAATGAAGTAAATTGTTGTACAATAACGTGACTCTGAAATTTGGTCAAATTGACCAATGCTATGAGAAAAGTAACTTTTAAACACTCAGAGTAACAACTGCGGCTGTCACAAAAATTCTGTGTAACCCTATATGTTGAAAATGAAAGCATTTACACCTATTAACATGGATTTCGTGGAATCATGTGAACTTAAAATCCCACTTTTCATTTGGTTGTTAAAACAATAAAAAAGAAAATAAATCAACTTCAGACAGAAGAAGTAATGTTTATTATATTTGATTTTGGGCTATTCTTGGACTCTGTGTTTCTGTATTAAATTTAACAACCTTATAATCTACCTTGGTTTTGAGCACGTACCAGAGATGACTCAGCATCATTGAGTAGCACTGAACTAATTATTTTTCACTTTCATTTTCTTGCTGATAAAAATTTATTTACCTGTGGTGTTCATCTCTCTGCTCTGTGCACCCCTGTTCATTTATGACGGTGCATGCTCTGACTGAGTGGGAGTAAGCTTTTGTTTTTGCGCAGTGGGTCCTTTGCTTATTTATTTTATTTTGATATTGCAGTAAATAAACTAGTCCATGCATGCTTTTTAAAGGCAAAGCGTAGAGTAACCAAGAGAGTACTATTGAACTGTTGTGTGGGTTATTACAATGATCTTTCTTTCTTTCTTTATTTATTTCTGCTGTTTCACTGGTAAGTGATTATCTGTACCTCTATGAAGTATCATTAGGAGAATACAAAATAAGTGAGTAAATGTCTATCACAAAAGTTGCCATTACAAAAAGCTAATATTAGCAATGATGCTTGGGTGTTATCTGTGATGCTATTATTAAGTCAGACAAGCCTAAAACACTACCCATTCATATGTATATTTAATTTCCCACTTTAACAAATTTTAGATATTTGTGTTTTTAAAAGATCCAGGAAACAGTGCAAAAAAAAGAGAGCGAGAGAGAGAACAGAAGCTAAACGATGGATTGCCAACATAGCTTATTTCATCTTGCATTTTCACACTGTTTCATCTACCAATCAACTTAACACATGCCTTGAGATGAAATGAATCCATTATCTTTCCTTTGCTTTGAAGGTCAGCCAACTAACTTTTAAAGTTATTGTCCAAAAAAGGACACAGCAGTGGTGGGAAAACATTTCCACTTTCAAGAGTTACCTCACTGGATGTCTGAAATTTCTAATTTGGAGTTGACGGGGTGCTGCTGGGAGCGGAGCAGCATCACTCAGGGACAGCTCTCTGGCTGTGGCTCCTATCTCTCATTTTCTCTCTCTTCTCTGCAAATACGCCCCCATACCTGCTCACATAACCCAAAGAAAGCCAGGCTATGCTGCAGTATGGGCTCCCTACTCACAACAACACAGCATGTTGGCAGGCTCGCAACAGAGAGGTACTATAGCCGTGCTTCACAACACTCTCATTGTGCCAGGTGATATATATTTGTTGCTGTGAAACTATGACTGCTTGGCCTCATGTTGGTGGTTGTGGTATAGCCTTGATAAGTAAAGTACAGAGTGTGATTCTACAATGTTCTCAATATGCATTAATTAAGAAGCAAAGTAAACAAGATGAGAGCAGCGTAAGAAGCTTGCAAGATGAGGTTGCAGACTCTTGATTGGTAAGGATTTGTGAAAATGGTTTGGTGAATTTTTCTGCAACCCTAATGACATTTCTGTGAGCCATGGCCCATGACAATGCCCTTTAGTCCTCAGACATTCATGAAGTAATTAATAGCTGACTTAGAGGGATTACACAACATGAACACTCCTTTGTTTTGGTGACCTTGGAGAGGTTGACTAATCTCTCTAATTGAGTAGTTGTAAACACTATTGTTCCAAATCTGCTCCAATGTCAGTTTGCTCATGTTTGTTGACGAGTTCTTGCAGAGAATCTCAAAGTGGTTTCACCATAAGTGCAGGTATTATGATGATCTATTGATCTAGAAGCTATCTAGCACCCCAAGATACTTCTTCCATGTGAAATGTTTTGGATAAGGCAACCATTATAATTAATGTATTCAAACCAAAGGAAGAAAAATAACTTTGCTTGTAAGTCACATGCAATATTAAAATCATGTTTTCAGTGTTCTCCTGTCTGTAGCACTCTGCACAGCAGCAGGGAAAAAAAAGATACTAAATATTCATACTTTAATAGTATTTCGACATTTTACAATGCTATGATGGATTTCCCTGTCTGTACCCTCCTTGAAAATCCAGTTTCATACATATTTAATAAGGTCCTCTAAACAATTTTTACATTTTGTCATCTTCAATGATGCATGCCATCAAACTCATAGGGAAAGTGCTTCATCCCACCCCTATTGTTCTCACCGCCACCACCACCACGCCCAGTTTGCTAGACTGCCAACTTTCACAGGTCTGTATTTATTATCAAATCTTTTAACCTTGGCTCAAATGGATGACTGCAGTCCCCAAGCACCTATAATGGAGCACGTTCATATGATATATTAGTTAAAGTAAGACATGAATTTGAATGACATGATTCTACCTCTCAAAAAAACATGATTAGAGAGTGTAGATGCGCCTGAGTTAAGTGGGATACATTAATCACAGCATCCCCGAGGCTGTTTCACTGCATGCTAAAGTAAATGTTCCTGTTCATCGGCAACAGTAGAATATTAATGTAGAAGACACATGTTCTCGAAATAAATCAGTACACAAATGAACACTGTTGGCTGTACAATAGCTGGCAGCGTAGTCAAAGATATCTAAATCAGATGCACTTGCACATTTCGGTGTATTTAATCTATCTTTGTTGACATGGAAAAAAAAAAGGTTTGCCTCCCACCCTTCCTCCTCCTCCCGGTTCACGTGAAAACTGAGAGGCATGGAGTGCAAACTGTACAATGACAGTAAGCAGAAATACGGAACCTGCTCTTTTGTGGAGCCTCATGAATGTGTGCATCCTTGCGAACGATGGCCCGAGACATTGTCCTGGACACAAATTAACCTGTGCAGTATCAATGAACAGCTTTTGACAGTCCATTTCATTCCAACAGAGACATTATAACCCTGCTGCTAGCAAATCAAGTGAGAAAAAAATATGGAAAATGACACTTAAGATACAGTGACTGTCAGCATTCACACCATCACCTGTCTTTCTGTTTCTCTCTCTCTCTCTCTCTCTCTCGCACAGACTCACACATATTTGAGTCAAGCACCCAAATCTCCTCCTCCAGAAAACTCACAATTAATTCCTTTAATAGGATTTTGCTTCCTCTTTTCTCCTAAATTTATCTCACTACACTGGTCACAGGAAAAGATAACCTTTGATAAATGAACACTTAAAGCAGTGCAAACACAGAAAAGAGATAATATTAAATAGACGCAAAGAGTATTGTTTGGTCTTTTTCTCCATCTGCAGCCATGGGCTTTCAGAGAATTCATAACAGCAAAACCTCATTAATTTGGATAAGAGGATGAACTAACTGTTTAAACATGTTCAAAGGATTTTCTGAAACTTGGGTTTTGTACCCAAATAAATTTAAACATATAAAAAGACTACACTTTATTATACATTTGCAACAACCTGCAACAACTCAGGTTTTTGTAACCTGAGTTTCCAGAGTAAGTTTATTTTTCTTTATAGTAACTTCATTGTATCTGGCCAGGACCTTTCTGAGTGGAATTTGCATATTCTCCCTGTGTTTGCGTGGGTTCTTTCTGAGCACTCCAACTTCCTCCCACAGTCCAAAGATATGCAGTCAGTGGGGTCAGGTTAATTGGTGATTCTAAATTGCCCATACTGTAGGTGTGAATGTGAGTGTGAGTCTCTCCAGGGTGTACCCTGCCACTCGCCCTATGGCAGCTAGGATAGACTCCAGCCCTGAATTGGATAAGCAGAAGCAAATGGATGGCTGGATGGTAACTTAATGGACTTGGTGTGTCTCTGAAATAACTTTTCTTAATTTGCTTTTAATTTGTTTTGGTAAACAAAGTCCCCTTAATTTGCTTAAACCTTTTGAGTGGAGTCCTTCTTGGCACTTTCATAGAGCCAGTTTGTCCACAATTTGGCTCTTCAGAAGAAAACCTTGTGCAATATATCACTGACATTTACAACCATGCTGACAACTACAAACACAGTCTTGGAACATTGTCTTTATGTTTTGTGGCGTGCTTTATATGTCTATAGACAGACAGCAGTGTTTTGAAGAATATTGTTTATTCAATACTTATGTATTTGTGAAAAGAAAAAAGACAAAGACATTTTGTCTTTTTTCTTTTCTTTCTTGTCTTTTTACAAACACTTTTTTTCTATTCTTGGTTATTCAAAGGCCAAATGTCATGGCTCAGTAGAAGAAGGGAGTCAAAGTGCTGATGGGCACTGGATGCCCCGTGAATGTCAGGAACACACTTGGCTGAATTATGTAGTATTAAGAAAGCATGTTTTAAAAATTCTGAGAGAGAGCGGAGTTTTCCAGATGCGGACCAGACAAACTGAACTGCAGCTTTTGGGGTTTTTGGGGTGCCAAAAGAATTCACTCACCCATCCAAATCATTAAATTCAGGTGTTCCAATCACCTCCATGGCCACAGGTGTATCAAATGAAGCACCTAGGCACGCAGCCTGCTTTTACAAACATTTCAGAAAGAATGGGTCGCTCTCAGGAGCAGTGAATTCCAGCATGAAGCTGCCCAGGGTGGTGCAATATCACATTAAACCCTATGGATTAAGAATGGGATGTCACTCAAGCTCATATGTGTGTGAAGCCAGACTTTTAGCAATATAGTGTATGTAGATGTGCAGAGGCAGCTGTTACTCTTGTGTTTCAGTGGCAGAGGGTGTTACCTCATGTAAACTTTTTATGAGTTATTAAAATCTTTTTTAATTACGTTTGCTTAGCTGAAAACTATTTCTGATTCAAGAAACAATAACCTCAACTTTCTTCATAAGCTCATGTGAGTACTGTTGTAAGACAATAGATTTTTTTAAGAAAAGTTTTTAAAAGATTTTAGAAAAATTAAGATTTCATATAACCGTGTGTACTTTCCTGTTCAAAGAACAGTGCAAATGATCTTTTCCTAGAATAAGAGAAAACTGGGAGACCCCCCAGTGTGCAACTAAGCAAGAGGACATGTTTTTTTCCAAGACACATACTTCCCACAGGTCCTCAGCTGTTATTTAATTTATAATAGCAAAACACCAGTCTTAAAATCAACAGTGAAGAGCTTATTACATATATCCTTAACATCTCACTCCTTAAAAAATTTATTAGACCACTACCCAATGTAAGATTTATGCCAGAGCTGCCCTAAATTGACATTATTGGTATTTTTTTTATGTTTCTGTAAGGGTTAATGCAAATGATTTAGCATTTAGTTATTTGCTTGCATTCATGAACAGAATTTGGGGGGTTTTTTTAGCGGTTTAATCTTATGCTTGATTAATTCCTGACATCTCAGAGAAGTCCAATATGCTGCTTCAAGTTTGGGTATAAAAACGTGAATTTTGTTTATTTGCTTGATAAATAACAATATCATTTTTAGCTTTAAGAATGTTTCTGACAGATTTCTAGAAGGGACTAGTCCCATCCAGCTATAGCCAATAACCTGCCTCAGCACAGCATGGAAACTCCTGTCAGGCATCATAGTGGTTAAGATGAATGGTACATGGCTAAATACATGAGTGGGGTCCAGAAAAGAATTAGAAGAGGAGCAAAAAAACAGCTACTGGTAGAGCAGTGACTCGAGACTGTAAGACTAGACTGACCAACCTGTGCACTGCCTGGATTGATTACAAGAAAGTCTATGACTCAGTGCCACACACATGGATACTGGAATGCCTAGAACTATACAAGATCAATAGGGCCCTAAAAGCCTTCATCGGGAATTCAGTGGGGATGTGGAAAAAAACACTAGAGGCCAACTTCAAGTCCCCAATGTAGGGGTAAAGCTGCCCAAAGAAGTATACAGAAACAACTGACATCAGTTATCACCACCATTATCCTTCTCACCATTAATGGAGGGTTTCAACCCAAATCCGGCACCCTGAGACTGTAAGCAGAAGGGAGAAGGCCAAGGACTAGTGAGTACATCAGAAAGATGGCCAAGACTGATCATGTGCTTAGTTAATACCTCAGGCAGCAGAAACACAAGAAAGAAGAGACGCAAGAACAGGAATCATCTAAGAAAGACAACCTCCTGCACGGCACGTACCACCAACAGGAATGAGCTCTACACCTGGGGTCTACACAGACCCCAGGTGGAGGCTGAGCAGAGATACCACTAAGATGATCCAGCACATAACAGCAGGATTCAAGATGCTAGCAGGCAGGACATACATGGATCACCATATCCAAGTGGCTGATATAGTATACAGGAACTCTCTGTCAAGCATGTCCTGGAAGTCCCGAGATCAAAATGGGATACGCCCACGGTTGAGAATGACCAAGTTAAGATCCTGTGGGAGATCCAGACACAAATTGACAAACTGCCGATTGCTTACTATCCAGACATAGTAGTGGTGGACAAGCAGAGGAAGAAGTCTGTAGTGATAAATGTAGCAATACCAAGTGATGGCAAGATCAGAGAGAGGGAACACGAGAAGCTTGAGAAATACTGAGAGAAGAGCTAGAGAAAATGTGGAAGGTGAAGGCAACAGTGCTCCCCATGGTAATCCTCAGGAATTCTGAAGAAGTAGCTCCAGCGAATTCCAGAAACAAGTCCGAAATCTCTGATCCAGAAGCGCCCAGTCCTGGGAATACTTAAGATACTGCGCAAGACCCTCAAGCTCCCAGGCCTCTGGTAGAGAACCTGAGCTTGAAGGACAAAGACTGCCCAAACGGTGACTGGGGGATTTTTTTTTTCACATGTATATGCATAATGGAGAAAAAAAACAAGACATCCAACAAAGGCGTTAAAATGTAACTAATGGGTCCATATTATAGTGGTAATGTGTTTAGTTTATTTTTAATTTTTTTTCACTTTTTTTATCTGCCCAAGTGATTGATTAAACCATGCTTCATTTGAAATAATACACATGGTTAAAATGTGTCTTTGACTGATGAAACTGCCCAGTTGAACAAAATTAAGGCTTGTGCAATAATTAAACAACTCAAGTTCAAGGTTTGGCAATCGACACAGTAATTAACTGAGATAATGCACTAACTTTTAACCCCACCAACTTTTAACTTACAAAACAAAAAAGGTCATTAATTGCTTTTCCTGCTACCCATGCGGCTGATTTAATTTCACATAAGAGCCTCCTTTTCCCAGTTGGAATCATTTCAATCAAAACGTATCTCTCTCCTGCTCCCCACTTCCTCTCATCCCCTTCTCTTTTTCGCTGTTTAATTTCAATATTTTTTGAAGTCCCCATTAAACATTAAAAATTCTGAAATTGTGTAAAGATTTGACTTTCAGATGATCATCAGGTGCAGCTAGCCTTCTTAAATTATTTTTTACATTGTGTCCTCTGGCAAAATAATTGGCTCTAAACAAGTTTGGAGGATTAGATATTTCAGGTAATAAAACTTGAGCATATACAGATGGCACTAACCACTGCCAGTGCCTTGATGATAAATACTGTAAATAGACCAGGAATCAGAGGACAAAGACTACTGAATGTGTGTCTGCTATCCTATAATCAAGTTCAAATTCCATTAACAGAGTCCTGTCCTCAGCAAAATTTCTCCCTCATTAAAAGGTTTAGATACTGCACCACTTTCCAGTATCCACTCCCGCTCGAAAACATGCTCCTGCCTAATTCATTTACCCATGCTTCCTATACACACCAACAGTATAATTGCAGTGGTAATGAACGTGCAAAAGCAGCAAATTGGGATGGGAATAGCATTAGCAACCCAGCAACACTCACTGCTCCTTCTACCCTAACCACCATCTCTCAGTACATGCATGCACAGGCGTCCACACTAGAACATGCACACACACAAATGCAGAACAAACACCGAACACAAACTAATGCATCTGTTCTATCAGCACAGCTCATTTTCCTAGTAGGCCTGATTTGAGTAGCTCTTTACCAGTATACAGCTGGCACTCTTTAGGTTCAAAGATGATCCACAGGGATGTTTCTGCCCTCTGTAGTCAGTTACACAAAGCTTACTGCTGAAGGTCATATGGCTTATTAAATAAATAAATGAACAAATAAATAAATAAATGAAAATAAGCCCATTACATGTTTATCAACAACAGAAAGAAAATTGGGGGAACTTTCAAAAAGCAATTACCCATGATATTCCAAAGTTGCATAATGGCATTCATTTTTCATGGAGGGGTTAGAGGGTGATATTAATGCCCACAAAAGGGAGCAGTTTTGATCAGAGGCTGAAATGGATAAATAAGAGTGAGTATGAAGGGATGGATAAACAGTCCAAGTCTTGAAATAAGTATGTTTCAAAGAGACGAGTGAATCATACATACAGAATTGGGAAATTAAGTTGCGTAGCGTGCCTCGGCTATGGGAGTTTAAAATTTAAAAGATGCAGTTTTTCATCTGTATAAATTCTGTTTTGAAAGGTGAACATAGGCTGCATCAAAATATATCAAGGGGTAAAATATCATATTTAACATGAGTCTACACCCACGCAGTGGCATGTGGGGCAGCTGAAGCTGAATGAAATGTCACCGGGTGATGACACTAGTCAGCGGATCGTCACAAGATGTTTACGTTCATCTTGGAAAAGACAGGAATTGGTAAAAATAAATAAATAAATAAATCACGGCCATCCTTCTATACGTTGTCTGGGAAAGGTGGGAAAGACTTTCACCTCATCAAATACACGCCATCTACAAAGTCAGCAGAAAAATGTAACTATAAATCGTGCAGATTTTGAAATAAGTGAAAACAGTGACTTTCTGATTGCATGGGATGACTAGTGAGAGGATCAACAAACTGATGATAGTCATTCTTTAGGCATCACTGATATAACTGATATAATATGACTGATGAAATACTGTGCAAGGGATTTTTGGCAGTAGTTGAGGAACATTGTTTCACATCTTGGACAGTTTGCACCAGCTCCTTTTAGATTTATGTTGTCTCAGTTACTTCTATCTCTTCATGTGCATGCTTGCTGCTGGTGCATGCCAGAACTCATGTCATTACTGATGCCGCCAGTGTGCTTTGTTCACACACCTCCCAGTTTTTGTAATATGGCACGCATGACTCAGTAGGTGATGCCAGTGCATATGCAAAATGGATGAGCTGGGGGCATGGGCCTGTGAGCAGGTGTATCTCTATAGGCCTTCCTACAATCCATCAGTACAGCAGCAAAGGCTTTCCAGTCACACAGAATTACGGAAGGGAGGTTGCAGCA
>VUQJ01015029.1:4832-25729 GCA_015108635.1 Andinoacara biseriatus | reverse complement strand
CCCAATTTTTTTCCTCAAAAAAAAAAAAAAAAAATACTGAATGTTGTTTTATCCGTGATTTCAGCTTGCAAGCAACTACATTTATTAGTGCAAAAAAAAAAAACAAAAGGTAATTTTCCATCCTTTGTTTCTGTCATTGATGACACTTTTTAATTCAATGGGAATCTATTATTGCAAGTCAAGTTTAAGCACAAAAGTATCTCTTTAGGAGCCTGCGCCATATTGTCAATAAAATTAAAATTGAAAACTATTTTCCACCTGAGATGTTGTATCTTGGGTCAAGCTTTTTAATTAGTTGCTTTAAGTCCTCCATTACCACCATGTGACTACGTCAGTGCTTACCGTTGGCACTTCCTGTCATATGGAGTGAAGCTAGCAAGAGCTCCAGTGATATGTCATTTGTTTACATTTGGGCTGCACATCATCAGCTGTTAGTCTCTCCTTCTTAGCTTAGTTGTACTCCAATGTGTTTTTACCTCAAGTGGTGGAACACATTTGATTTTTCTATGTTTAGCAGGAACCGCTTTCTTGCATATTTTGTCAGGTATTGTTCTTTGTTGGAGGTAGTTGAAGTAGCTCCCTTTTTACAAAATAATCATTGTACACTGACACGCTGTCAAACATGCCAGGGCTTGTCTTGTTGTTGTGCACATTAGGGAGCGTAAATGCGTAGCGTCACTATATCAGTGATATCATGATACTTTGATATCACATAAAAAAAATTGTACCCGTATTATCATTGGATGATATGACATGGCACAGCCCTAGTTGTAGGGTCAATATTTTGATCCTGCATGCCTTGCAGATGCTGCTTGATGCTTGCAGAGTGGGACTTCAGAGAGTTTTAAAAGCCAAATTTAAATCACTTATGGTTTTTGCTTTTTAACCTCCTGTGCAACATAGAGTGGATAAAGAGGATATTGTCATAATTCCGTTCAGCTGTCAGGTTTTACCTTTCTGGTCTATAGACTCCAAAGTATGATTGGCTGTATCTACTTGACCATTATTGACTGAAATGGAGAAAGTGGGGATTCCCCATATCTAGGAACTGACCTAGGTCATTGAACAGTTGGCAGTACCTAGATAGTGAGAAACTGGGAAACCCCAAATTTCTAGGTAAAGAGTCAGTCTGTTTATAGTAACATCAGTTCTAGGCTTAAGCCTGAGTTATTAACTTGTGATGCCAACTTCTGATTGGATGAGCATTGTCTAACATGTACAGACTATGACTTATCATTGAGCAATAGTAAAGCCATACCTACTGCTCAGTAATGTTGCTCAAATGTACATGGGTCCTTATGATTATATTGATGCTATACATAATGCATTGATATCAGTAGATTCTGTAGCATGGGTGGATGATGAAGAAATATTCTTGTACACACATGAGTACAATATGATATGAATGCCTTGTAAGTTTTTATTATATCTGACTTATTGCTATAGAAAATATATGTTATGTAGTATTACATCATGTACCTTGTTCGTATGTATTTTCTCTCATTTGTTTACCGTGGAAACATTTTGTCTGTTCTAGGATGTGGTTATCAAAAACTATTTGTAGAAATGTTAAAGATAATCACAGAATATCAATCTCTTATAGCATGCTTAAAATTGATTTGATTTTATGAGTATTGTTAAGATTGACAGAATATTTTTCCTGGAATATGTATTATATCTTTACTAACTTGGTGTTAACCAAAAGTATTTGGATAAAGTTTTAAAGCAAGGCTTCCAATTTAGGGCAAAACAGTTTTGCAGGAGGTAATAAGATGTCTGCTGAAGGGTTTTCTATTATAAAATGGGGCTGATTTCTACATTTATTTTATATTTTCATTAATGGCGGGAGGATATCCCCATCAGGTCTTGAGTCTGAATTTTTTGATCACACCTTGTGTGTGGTATTATTCTGTATACATTTGGCTGTTTTGTTCCAAATCTTTTGCACAGATGGTTTTTATTTTTAATTGATGGTTTAAATATGCTAATTTAGGTATATGCAAGTATTTGGTTATGTAGTTTACCCTTACCCACCCCTTGCAGAGGTAAATAGACTTTTAAATTGCTTATGCCATAAAATAGATTTTGCTTTAATTGTTATTGCAATAATGATGGCTTTAAAAATTTGATTGGCTTTTCCTCGCACAAACAGGCTCTTACGTCACTGATCATGGGTCACTAATCATGGGTCACTAATCATGTTCTGGTTCCTGATCTGTATCTGTCTGGGCCAATTAGTGTCTTGATCTAAATGAATTGTTAATCATAAACTTCTAGACTTGTATCAAACAGTCTAATTTATTAATAGCTATGTTGCTACTCTGTGGTCCTTTTTAAGATGGAAAGTTATTTATTTGCTTAATTTTGAGATTCTGTGTTCTAAAATTAGACTGAAGTACCTTGTTATAGTCACGTATTTTGAAGATACAGTGTCAACCAAGATGCTTTTGGTTGAAAAAGAGTTCAGATTATGTAGCAGTCTATGGGAAAATGACATGACCTGTGACCTATAACACTTTTTCAATGAGTTTATCCCCTCAATCATCATTATACAATATGAAATTCATTTTGTAATTTATGATTTCATTTACTGTTAAAAAGGGTGATAAAGTATTGTACCTTGATGTCTTAGTCAGATTCTGTCTTCACTTATCACATTCTACAAGCATGCTCCTTTCAGTATTTCAAAAATCTAAACATTCCAAGTTAAGTGTTTTTTGGGCAAAAAAAAAATTGGTATCATAATTAAAGATATTCTCATCCACAGGAAGTGGTCTGTGTTTAATTGGAGTCTAGCAAGGATTTGTTTTGCTCTGTAAATTCCATGTACAATCCAAGAGTTGTGTTAAAAATTTATTTACAACTGGTTTGACATGATTAGTTTTTTTAAGGTGCAAATGTATCTGTAATTGCCTTTCCTCTGAGAAGTGTAAATCTTTGCGCTGTATGCAGACTTCTGAGTTTGTTGCACACTCCAGGAGCTTTATATGTGAGCCAGGCATCCATGAACACACTTTATTAGCATCCATCAGTGGCATTCATGAGCTAAATCACAGATCACAGATTTGTGTTGCATGAATTGTGACAGTTTTTTTCTCTCTCTTCATTTCCTTCTAGTTCTAGTTTTTGCCCTTGCAGCTGCATTCTTTGTTTACTCACAGAATCTTAATACATGTTATATATAGTCTTGGTGGCAAGTTTAACTCCCTCAGTTTTTACAGGCTTTGTGTATTTTTGGAGGAAGTATTTTTCTAAATAATATAATTTATCTATAACTGTTTTCTAGAATTAGTTTTTTTAACTGGATTTGATTTCAAATTGTCACATTTTGGTCATCAATAACTGCAGTTGTTGCCATTCGCAAAAATAAACTGTTAACATGTTCTTTGAGATTAAACAAGTTTTTGATTTACCTGAAGTAATCTCTTTGCCAATTTTGCAGATTACATTTCATTACTAAAACTCATATCAAAACCAACCATATATTTTCTAAACTAACACAGTCAGATTTTAGGAACCATGCTTTCTTCTGTTTCTAAAATAAGTTACAGCCCCAAAATATCAGGTGCTTATAGTTTTGCAACCTGTCAAGAATTTGCTCAGCTGATGTGGAGTGGGAAAGTTTGGAAATTATATACATAGTTTACTGATTGCATTTTAAATAAACAGTTTATGTGAAAAAAAATTTTTTGGGGTCTAATTTAGATTGTCTAGGATATAAAATCATCTGAATCCCCCGTCACATATAAGATCAGAATTTGGCTTGAACACCTGTTAGTTGAGGTGTCCCCACAGCAACATAAATAGGTGTCTTCAGTGGAACTCCTTAATTTGTTTATCTATCTGAGACAGACAATCGTTAATTAGTTGTTTCTTGTTTCTTATAATGCAACTTAACTCAGCTGTAGCTACAATTTGTGCAAATTGTTGTTGCTTATCTGCCTGGTCCGTGTATATTAATATGTTTTTTTTTAAGGTAACAGTTTATCAGTGAGTGCTAGCTGAAATATTTTCGAGAAAAGGATATGTATTTGTGTTACTTAACATGGATGCAGTTCTCTTAGACTATTCTTATTATCAGTTTACTTTTACTTTAAATAATTGTTTGGGATTTGGCATTGCTTTTTCACTAAGAAGTAGTTGGTTTAATGCAATTTTTCTCTGGTTTGACCTTCAGTCACTTTTACATTTAGCATGCATCTTTTCTTTTTACTTTTTCTTCAATCCCTCAGATATTTTGAACATTAAAGTGAATGTTTAATGTGACTGACATTCAGACATTATGGATATGCTTATGAGATCCATCTGAGTATTTTATCAAAACATGTTTGGTTTTTTTTGGCTTTTAAATTTAATTCTTTGTTGAATTGGAATATAGTTCCACTCAAAAGTGTTTCATTTGCCAACAAGGCCAGTGCTGACGCTAACCTCTGATCTATGCGTCATTGGCAATGCAGGAAAATAGGTTTTTGCATAGGTCTTGACCTGTGCGGCAGCTGTTTGCACTAGTTACCAGCAGGCGATTAATAATAGCCATATGGAATTATTTTGTGACCTCTGCAGGCCTTGAGTTTGACACCTGTGACCTAAAGGGTCTTCACGTAATTGTGCTCAAGGTCAGTGTCATTTTAGAGGTAATAGTGTGAGCTAAGATGGCTCATCAGTTGGATGACATTCTATGGCAGTTCTAGTTTATCTTACCTAAATGCACCCAGAGAGACGTGTGAAGTTAATCCTAGAAATGTTTGTGTAGTGGCATTTGAGTTTTATGGACCTAAGCTGTCTCTTTTTAAACCCACTCCCATCACTCTCACACTGCCAGATCGTGCTGCTAGTACATAGAAAAACTGAGCAGCCACTTCCAGCATTTATTTTTTATTTACTTGGGTCTGTGTTTTTCTTCCCAATGTTGCAGTTACCTGTGTTTATCTGTATTACTGTGTGAAGTTGTTGTAGTCTTTGGTCAGTATCTATGCATTTCTTATCTCTTTGCATACTTCACCAGACGTCTAAATTACAAATTCACATTTTTGATATCTGCAACTTTGATTAGCTAATAATCCAGGGTCTAAATTAAGTAGACAATGTGATGCTGAATTTTACCTTTTGAACTGTTTTTTTTTTTTTTCCTTCTATAGGTGCGGATTGAGACAGCTACAACTCTTAAACTCAATATCCTTTTGATAGCTACTCTATTTTTCAGATAGGTATAACTTCAACAGCAAATTAATTTATCATTCTTTTGAGTGTTGTTGAAAACTCACTGCATCTTTGCCCAAACAGATGTGCAATGTATGAGTTTGTCTTGGTGAACTGCTTACATTTCTATCTACTCTATAGTTTGAGTTCTTCTTTAACTCATGATCACCTGTTGATGACTTTGAGTTCCGGACTGAACAGTTCCTCCCAGTGAGTACAAAAATTTCATGAGCCCTTGAACATAGAATTAAAGTTTCATAAAACCAAGAAAAACAAAACCGTTTTTGTTTTTAAACGATATCAGTATTGATTTTATCTAACATATAAACTCTCTCTGTTTAGTATCTTGAGTCCATCTTTGGGCTGCTCTTCCAGTTGTTGCAGCAGGTGACAGAGTGTGACACTAAAATGCAGGTGCTTCATGTCATCTCCTGTGTCATTGAGAGAGTAAACATCCAGGTAAGATTTTTCATATCAGACAGGTGTTTTTGTCAAGCAATATGCATATTTCCAATAATATGCATCTAGTTACAGTGCCAGTGTCATTTACAGTATGGAAAGTGAAGTTGAGGCACACTCCAAAGTGTCTTTGAAGGAGCCCTTGTGTTGGACATGTGGAAAAATATATTCTGACAGTGCTCTTTGAAGTGTAACTCCACAAATTGTAGTTATTGACTTGGACTCTGCAGGGAATCTGTGAAGCTTTTTAAAAACATCAAATCACAGATACAAATCATCAGGCACCTTGTGCTATACCCATACCACCAAGGTAAAACAGCCATCTGTCTTAAAAGATAAAGCCCAAGTCTTGATTTTTTTTGTAAATCACAAGGCCTCAAGCAGCGTTTGTTCTGATGTCTGCTCTCATTTACAGTGATACAAAGATACAGTCTCCCCTTTGCCACTGCAGTGCTTTTGTAACCATATGGATTTGATTTTCTGAGCATCCATTAAGTTGTTCTAATCCATTTAACTGCCAGCCCTCACAAAATGACTTTCCTCTTGACCCCCCTAAGTTCTATTCAGATCCATTTTAAGTGCCATCCCTTAAATAATTCCTTGACTTAAATCTGTCACTAAAATGGCTTTTATCCTAGCAAACTGTCAGTCTGGTTAAGTCTTCCCCAGTCACTGGCCCTGGCTAAACTACTTGTGTCACTGGAAGTCCCATTAATATTCTAACCCTTCTCACGAGGGATTTTGAACCCACAAAGAGTAGCAGCAGTTGAGGAACTAGGCAATGAAACCATGAATATGGCTTGAGTTGGAATGTACATGATGACAGATATGAGATTTAGCTACTTTTTATGCTGTCACTCTCACAAATGTCATCCTAGGTTGGTTTGTGGGTATCTTTTTCTCACTTTTTATCTCTCCCCTCAAGGCTCCACAGCATTTCTTTCTTTCCTTTTTTTCTTTTACTATTCCCTCTACTCCTAGGTGGCTCCTCATAAAGGTGTAATCGAGCAAAAAATCCCAGTGTGGGGTCTGCAGCTCGGCCACATGGCCACTACAGGGAATAGAAAGGGTTAGCACAAGTCAGCACAAAAAAAAAGACAGAACACTTTCTGAAGTTGTTAATTCAGTGCCATACTCAAATGCCTTAGAGTTGGCTGGCTGCACAGTAACTGCACCTAAATTGCACAGTGTGCCATCACATTTTGTAATTTCACACAGGAATGAGAATGATGGTAGTCCACTTAGTGTCTAACTACCCAGATATTTTCACTATTTAAACAAAAGGTTTGGTGTAATCTAAGAATAAAAATGAATATAACACCATTTTGTTACAAGAACAAATTATTGTGGCGGATCCTGTAGTGTGGAAGGCAGGTACGCATAAAGATGTCACGTTTTGCACGGAGCGTGCATGTTTCATATCCTCTGTGGTTTGGTAAAATGCAATTCCTTAGCTGCTTTGGAGCTACAAATACTGACAAAATGTGTCAACCAAATTAGGTTCCATGAGAGTTTTTGGAGATTATAAAGTTGACACATTTAATTTTCACTTAGCGGACACATTTAAAAGAAAAAAATATTCTGCATTTTCACTCACCTGTCTAGTATTTTATTTACTAAGCTATTTCTCTGAAATTTGTTTTGAGCTTTGAGCTTGTAGGGAGGCCAGGAAGGAAAAGGGGAATGAGATCTCAATTTACTGCTTAAAGAAAAAAAAAAAAGATTTAAAAGGTAGAATTTCTTATTGCATGTGTCCTTGTTTTTCTTATACCAAGAATATATACACTATTAACAAACCTGTGAGGCAAAATATGCCTGGGTAGTCTTCAAATGTGTTTGAGCATAGGACAAATATGCATAGCACTTTGCTGAGGCAGCAGAGAGTCAGAATTCACCATTGTCCCTCTTCCTGCTCCCAAATGAGACTTTTAATTTCTGCAAATCCACTGGAGTCTTTGACATGAGTTACACAATGCAACTCTTGCAATACCTGGAGGTTGAATTACAGTGTACAGTGTGCTTCTTATTTTCCATCTAATGTGCTTCTCCTTCAGATAAGGCCCTATGTAGGCTGTCTAGTTCAATACCTGCCGCTGCTCTGGAAGCAATCTGAAGAACACAACATGCTTCGGTGTGCCATACTCACTACACTTATCCACCTGGTACAGGTATGGTGCATCCTAAAGTTACATTTTATGCTTCTGTGTTTTCTGCATTAGTCGGCTCAGTGTTTGTGCATAGTCTGCATGAAGTGCTACTTTTTTGGGACTCCAGCAATGATTGCATCTTGTTGCTAATGCTGGCTAGGTCTATGTGCCTCATTTTTACTTTTTATTTTCACTATGAAATTGTTGAATTGACTGTATGACTAGTGTGAGCAGTCTAAATGTTCTCCACCAACAGTTTCTAGTATTTATCTGTTACTTCAATTTTTTTTTTTAAATTTCCCAAAGGGTCACAGCTGGTGTCTTTTTTTTTCTGATAATTAAATTTGTACCAAGTGAATTCAGAGTCAAAAGTTGTCCACCTCATTTTGATTACTGCGAGATTTAAAGATATCACCATCATTTAGGGCTTGTTGGGATTAAGTTTCAGATTGCAAATATCTGCAACTTAATTTTAGATATTTGTAATGAGGAACCCCATAAACATGAATAGTGAGAATAATATTCAAAAATAGAATTGAATAATAATAATATATTTAATAGAATTATTGATTAAAGGCACTTATCTCATACTTGAATAATATTTTGACCCCTGTGCGGCTGCAGCTGTATTAGTTCATGGTGGGAAATGAAATGCTTAGTGATACAAACACATTTCCTCTGAGAGTAACACGAGTACACATCTGGCAAACAGGATGAGAAACTGCAGCTAAAGGGCCTCCGATTATCCAACTGTGGAGCCACATACTAATTAGATTTTAATGTATGCAGTATAATGTGAATGTTAAGTAAAAATGTAAGGTACAGTAGAGGTACTTCTGTTATAAACCCTGATGTACCTGGTGTCTGCATGCAAAGGACTATGAAGGAGTGGTTATGAATGACTGTTTGGCATACGTTCAGCTGGGATTTGCACAACCAACTCATGTCCGTCAGTGATCCAGCTGTATAATAGCTGGCATATTGGCTGACAAAACTTCAGTTTTGCCGGCAAAGAGACTTGCGTTTTTGTTTTTTTTTTTGATGGAGAGAGAGGATTGCACCATCTGAGCACTGAGAAATGCTGTCTCCCTTTTACACCCACATAAATGCAAGAGAGAGCATATTTAGACCAAATTAATGTCATGCTATCACTAAAACAGAGCTGACAGTTCTGAAATGCTACTTTGTATCCTCTGCCTTCAAACAGATTAATTCCCATGCTACACACACGCAGTCCTGTTTCAACACTTTTGAGGACTTTTAAGATGCATTTTAAGCCTAACCATAACCAGTACTTGCCTAATCTTAAAATAGCTTAAGCTTACACTAATCTTAACTTTACCACAACCTTTTACTAATTCTTCACCTTAATATTTGATAATTTGTGTAATGGGGACTTGCTTTGTAACCCCAAAAACTGAGTCCATGCACACATCAATGGCATCCTCTCATCAATGCCCTCTTCCAAATGATGTTGTGATCTTATTGAATATACAGAGTGGACGAGTAAAGCTTGAAGTGAAAGGCTGCATAAAAAGGGCATGGTGTCAGATGTTGGTTAAGTTTTCATCAAGAGGAGTTTGAGGCCGTGGGTGAAGAAGATGGAAGTGATGTATCAAGGGTAAAAAAAAATGTTTCAGGAGGCACAATCCATAATTTAGACCCAACATGTTTGTTGGCACTAGAAGTGATAACTTTAAGTGCTTGACCTAACGTGTGTTTATGCGTGTGATGTTTGTGTGTGTGTATGTACTTGTCTTTGCCTTTGTCAGTAACTGCACTGACAGTTTTGCTTAAAGGCAGGTTGCTTGCTGCCTTTTATGAAACAAACTTTGAACTGAACTTGGATGGCTTTATTCTTGCCACTTCAATAGCAGTTATTGTTTGAGAGACTTCAAACAATACACACACACACACACACACACACACACACACAAAACGTGTAATGGTTGTGTGTGTGTGTGCGTGCACATGTATATGGATATATGGATATGTACATGTGCAGATGGATAGATGGTGAGGAGCTTCTTTCTTAGACACATTCCGCGGTCATGGAAAAAATATTTGAGTTAAGAACTGTTCCGTGCATTGTTAAAACCTGCTAGGATAGTGGGGAACCACTCAAGTAGCTAAAGAGAGGTTCAGAGAGCGAGAGACATTTTCACACACGGAGTGGCAATCACAGTGTACAGACCCCAACCCCAGTGAGTAATTCTGGGATGTGCTGAAGACGACTTGACACAGTGGTCTGACTCTTCCATCATCAGTACAAAATCTTGAAAAGAGATGTTGGTTTGGCTCAGTGAGTGAACAGGCGACCAAATGCCACATGCCCGAAGCGCAGCCGGACCAGGTTTGTGTCTCACGCCTAGCAAAAACATTACAGATAAAAAATAATAATGGAATGGTTGTTCACGCTCTAGATATGCAGCTGTTACACATCACCCAAACACATCTGGAAAAAGGTAATTAGAATCATTATTAGATGACCAGATTTTTTTCCAGAAACATATACCTATATATTATGTACAGTACAGCTGAATTTGTGTTGAGCAGTGTTCTTTCTTACAGTCAAATCCAGCATTGTATTTGTGGTAATGTACCTTGAAATATGGGCTTGGCTTTTAAAGTCTTTATCTGTGCTTTCAATAATACTGTTTTATGTCCCCTGTGATTTAAAAGCAGTATGGTACTATGGAGGTCAAACTGACACACGGCTCAGTTGCCCATTCCTTTTCTCCATCGTACAGTATAGGCACATACTTATGTCCAGTGCATTAATAACAAAGGTCTTGTAAAGTAGACCTTACCAAGAAAACATTTCCCAAGGGGAAATTCCGTCATTTCTTCCACTTACCCTTGTGTCATCTTAAACGTCATTAAAATCTAAATGACCAAGAAATGACCTCTGACTTAGTTCCAGAAGTTGTACCCAAGCTTTTTCCAAAAATCGAACTTAATGGTTCCACAGTGTTTTAAAGGGACATAAAATGAGGTTTAAAAAAAAAAAAGTCCATAAACAACTCTTGCACTTTAAGGCAAGTATTTGGCAGCCAAAGAAAGACCCCGTGCTTACAAAGAGCTTCCTGTTTCTCAAAGTTGGAGCATAGCATGTCATTCAGGGTGCTGGTCCCCCTATGCAAGTTACCTGATTCACTGAGGTATGGTCTTTCAACAGTAGTAGGTCAGTTGCTGGGAAAGGGCGATTCAGGATGGGATATGTTGATATGTCTCTATTCCGTACCATTCTGCTTGGGTTATCTGCAAGGAAAACCCATTAAACAGAAGCACATAAAGTGCAGTTTTTAAGTGCATTTTGTGTCAGTTTATTTATTTTTTATTTTTTTTATTTATTTATTTTTGCATTGACTTCCTCTATCTTTGTGTTCTCACAGGGACTTGGGGCAGAAAGCAAGAACCTGTACCCTTTTCTTCTTCCTGTCATCCAGTTGAGCACTGATGTTTCGCAGCCGCCACATGTGTATTTGCTGGAGGATGGACTGGAGCTTTGGTATGGAGGCATATGCAGTACATTGACATTTATGACTTATAGCAATAACCCTTGGGGCACACATTTATGAAACAATCATTTTAATACACGCTATTCTCGCATGTACTCACAGACACATAAAGATATGGATTCTCTGGCTAGAGCTCTCTTATGTATCTCCCTTTTTAAAAAGAAAACTTTTCTGTGTGGCTTTATTTACCTGAGGCCCTTTCTCATATTAAACACGAGCCTCATTCACCAACTCTTAGAGTTTTACAGTATTTAAAGATATCTTTTTTATCTTTTATCCTAGTTGATAAACAGTGGTGCCCTAAATATTTGTTTGCTTGGTCTACCGTTGATACAGCCCCCCCTTGCTGTTGCCTCATCAGCTGTTTTCTTTCTTACAGTCGGATCTTACAGGTTGTGTAACCTAAAAGTTTATGCATGCTTTCCTTTCAGGTACCTAATAATAGGTCTGTATAAATACTGTTTAAATTAGTTTGACAGTCCACTTCTGTTTTGTCGGACATGAGCTGAGAGATGCTATCTGGCCTAAATTTGCTTAGTGAGCCTTACCTATAGCCAAAATTCTTAGTCATTTAAATTAAATAACAAGTTATTTTTGTAATATTTTTTTAATATAATATATATTTCTTTGTACACCACCTTCATCGTACATTGTTTTCCCTCCCTTTTAAATCACTATGTCCGCTTCTTTCTCTCTGCAATTTGTCATGTTGCGTTTCTCATCCCATTTTCTCTTGCCATCTCTAATCTATATCTTATTAACTTCTTTCTTGTTACATCCTGTTTTTCTTTCCTTTTTGCGGTCTCATATCTTTCTTTTTTTACTTCACCCTTCTCTGCCTCTCATCATCAACTGATCATGCAGGTTGGTGACTTTGGAGAACAGCCCAGCCATCACCCCGGAGCTGCTCAGAATTTTCCAGAACATGTCAGCTCTGCTAGGTGAGCTCACATGATGTTTCTGTTTGTTGGTCTGTCTGGCCTGGATTGTGATAATGTCATGGTATTTTACATTAAGGTGCAAAATTAAATTAATGGTTTGAAAGGAAGCTGTTACAATAATATAGAGAATAATGTGACTGTAATGCATTTTAGATGGGCTTTTCAATATAATGAGTATATGCGTATATGCATCGTAACAGTGATATAAAATAGCTGCACAATCTAAAATAAAATAAAATAAAAAAATACAACAGCAAGCCAGCATTGTCAGATCAAATAGTTGAAAATCACAGAGAATGGGGAAGGTTGATGCAATCCATGACGGTGGACTTAATTTTCATAGTTTCATTACCTCGGGCTATTGTAGCTTGTAAAGATCAGAGTCGTGGCTTTGCAGTTGCCTCAAGGCATCAGAGTCACTACTCTAGGTCTGTAGGCAGCTGTGAGGGGTGGCAGACTGAATGGAACTGGCTGGATGATTTATCACGGGCCCAGAGCATTGGGACACCTCACATGTTCTACTCTAGAGTGGTGTGTATGTGTGTGGCTTTCAGTGCGAAGAGGAATAGTATTGATTTAGTGCTTCTGCACATAACGAGTGTTATGATCACTGGTGTAGCTTGATTGGCTTGCTGGAGCATTTGATCACTTACAGTGTGGATGGGGAATCACGGGACAAGAGCAAAGGACCCGGGATGACAGATATGGATTGATGAATTTGAGGAGGAGGGAATTAAAGATGAAGAAAAGGGAAAGCTTGATACAACTTGGCATGGAGGTGGTGAATGAAAAGGAATTATTTAAAAAGAGATTGCTGGAAAATTCATAAAGAGAAAGTCACATAAAAAGAAAGTTTGCATTGGTGGAGCTTGGACATGGATGGATGGAAAGATAAGAGAACCCCTTATCTAGTGCTGAACAGAAACAGGAAACCAAGGCGATGAAAACGACAGGAAAGGGGGAAGCATTTTTTGTAAAGCATCACTGCTAGTTATGTTACATTTTAGACCAATCGCAGAAAATTACAGAGGTGGCAGGAAGGTGACAAAAACAAGTACTATTGCCAAAAAAAGCGGCAAAAAGACATACAAAATCCCAGTGATAGAAAATTTAAAGAAAACCTGTTTTAAATTCAGATTACGGTTTGTGGGAAGGGGTGATCACAATGAGTCAAATGATTCAGAAGCTTTTTCCTCAGCATTTATCAGTTTATCCCTGCATAGAAGATGAACTAATAATGCAAATAACATTTATACACTCAGAAGTCCGACAGTGTGATTGAAAGATGTCAGTCCCGATTGCCTCCACTTGATTGACGAAGGTCTGTCATGTAATCAGTGCATGCTAATCAGCTGCCATATTACTGGTTTAAGTGGCCTTAATGAGTGTATTGAAGGAGGGAGGATGGACTGTAGTATTTGGAAGAGGATGTGAGATCAAAGGACAGAAACAAATCAAAGTTTCGGTGGTGGGAAATGAGTAGCAGGTACACATGGACAGATAAGGTTCTGTAGAGATAAAGATTGACGGATAGAAGTAGAATCACAAATTCCAGAAGAAAAATGAGCTCAATCATAGAGGTACATGTGAAATGAGACTTTTATGGTACTGCACATTAGCTCATAGGTTTACTTTTGCATATCCACTCATCACTATTTATCTCCCTAATATGCAGTTTAACTCATAAGGGCTCAAATGTGAGCTGCAGCAATTAGTCACAAATTAGGCAATTAATAGACTATTTAGATAACAAATTGGTTATTAAAGTGATTTTGCAAGCAGAAATTCCATGTTATATAATCTGTCTATTGTCCCAGTGATCCAACAGCAGCCTCATGTGTTAAGATTGTGAAAACAAATAAATCTTCCTCATTAGAGCCTGCAATAGAGAAACAATATCTCTCCCTTTAGAATACATCCTGCTTTGCCAGCGTCCTTCTTGGTCTATATAATGTGACTCATTTTGTGACCCAAATTTGCTTATAATTATTACCATTTTCTGTGTTTACTTTGGAGACCTTGCTCTCCTTTCTGTCAATATTTGGTTCAGTGGAGATGAGTGCCACTTTATTCTGGCTATGCCAGACACATTAAAGCAAGGAAAAGGAAAAAGGCTTTCACATTTCTCCAGGTACAAGGAAACCAGATTATATTAGCAATGAAATAAATAAATAAATGAGGGGGAAATGCACCATGCAATATTTTGTTATTTTCTCAAGCATTTTCCTTTTTAAAAAAAATACAAGTCACATTTATATATTCATAAAAGAGACCTGGGCTAAATCTGTGGAGTTTTCAGTGCATTTGTCTTTTACTGTTTAAAACATTAGATCAGTTTCTAGTTCAAACTTATCTTTTCATGTTAAATTGTGCTCCTGTGTCTAAATTAGATTAGGCATTGGTGGTGCACATATTAACCGTTTTACTTTATATGTCATACTAGATCTGATGATTCTTAACACAAGGTCCATTTAATAGCAGTTATTAAACATTCAGCCATATCACATTAACAACTTATTTCTTCCTGCTTCTACTACTAAAACACAGAAGCCGGTTTTGAGCCTTTCCGTCACATCAAGAATAAGCAATCCGAAATCGCCTTCACTCTGTTGCTGTTTTTACAGTCAAGAATGATCAGTGAACCTCAGTTAGTCAGGCCTCTGTTATCTCAGATTTTCAAAAACTCCTTTAACAAGTGGACTAGTTTAAGATGGTACTGTGCCATCACTAGATGTTTTTACTGTTGTAGCATTTGTGCATGTCTGCAGCTATTTTGGGCTTGCTGCTACATTAATGAGTCGAATAACCCAGATGATAAGACTTTAAAATTACTGCCACTTGTCACAGACTTAAGTACTTTCTCCCCAGCTTGTCCCCTTTTCCTGTCTCTGTCTTATGTTCTTGTGAAAATCACTTTTTCCCAAGGTTATGTTTGGATGTTTAAAGCTCATTAATTGCATTGAATATGCTTGTGATTGCAAGTATTGGATGGAAATTTCAAAGCTGCTATGGTGAAAGATGATAGCTCAGAGGTATGATCACAGGTTTGAACAAATCAGGAAGCACATTTAAAAGCTATCATTTTACACTGAGGAGGACAAGAATTAGGGAAACATTTTTCCTTTTAAACATGCAATTTTTCTCATATACCAATCAAATTTTATACAAGAACTTAACTTTCCTTTGTTTTTTAATCTGTCTTTTTCATCAATCTTCAGCAAGTCATCTTTGGCTAGTTTTCACTAGAACATCTGGTGGTTCATTTATTTTGCCCATGGAGAGCAGTGGAGGGATGTGGGCCATTGAGATAGTCTGGCTCGGTAGGATGTTGGAGCTTGCCAGGTATGTGGCCTGGCCTGCCTGATAAAGAGCCCTGCTCCATCACTGCTGAACTGGAGGAGAAAATTCCCTAATTAGAATGTCAAGAGCCTTGCTTTGGCTAAATTGTTAGACTAGCACTACTCTCTGTATCATTGCCACCACACTCTGAACTAGGACACATTTAAGCTGTATGTGGTGCACTGACTTGTGATGATGGAGCACAAGCACAGAAGTTTCTTCTTTTTTTCCCTCTTACTGGCATAACACTGACTAATGTGAGCTAGGAAAAGTGATAAGTAGCCATTTTATTATACTTTGCTGTGCCCCTCCAGTGTTGAGAAACTCAACAGCTGCCTGTTTTATAGTTTGGGTTGGAAACACAAACAGCAATGTTGACTTAAAAATATAAAACAAGACAGGAAAATATTATAAAACAGAGGAAAACTGTTTTGCCTGATTACTGCATTTTTAATTGATTGTTCCATTGCTGTTTTACCCCCATGCCTTTGAATAACTTTTTTTGGTTCAAATCACCATCCACAAGTCCATGGTTGCTTTTTGCTGTTTCCTCACAGCAAAAAGATTCTGGGTTCTCAGGATGGCCCCGTCCAGCTGGGGTCTTTCTGTGTGGAGTCCTCATGTTCACCTCATGCCTGCGTGGGCTATCTCAGGGTCCACCAGCTTCCTCCCACAGTCTGAAACATGCATGTAATTGGTGATTCTAAACTGGCTGTAGGTCTTAATGTGAGCGCGCATGTTTCTGTCTGTCGGTGTTAACTCAGCAATAGACAGGGTGTACCCCGTGCCTCTCTCTGTGACAGCTAGGCTCAGCTCCAGCTCCCTCGCAAACCTTAATTGGATAAGCAATAAAGAAAATGGATGGATGGGTGCATGGAATTCTAAGACGGTGAATGCTCAGTTATATATAGCAAAAAGCCTGTAAATAATCACATTTAGGATGCTACAGCCGGTACATGTTTAAAACATTCTCTGATAAATGATTAGCAGAATAGTAGTGTCAGTATTATTAGCCTACCTAGCCATTGATAAATTGGAACAGAACTGCTTCATGACATTGTTGAAGTAACAACATACTGCAGCACAAGGTCAAGTCAGAGGAGATGACAGATGAAGGAGAGACACTCTATTTGCACCCGGAAAAGTGTTAGCTCTGCATTGTGGGCATTTTGTGTATTCTTTGCATTAGTAGACATCCTGCCAATTACACAAAAAAAACAAACACAAAAGGGGGAAATGCCACCAAGCAGTTCCCCAGGCTTGACTCCCATCATTCTGAAGATTTTGGAGAGAGTAAGATACATTTATTTTGCTTGCCCTGAAATAGAACCTGTTGCTTTAAGGTCTCAGGTGTGTTGTCAAAGCCAGTTTGGGGATGGGCTTGGTCGTTCTTCTCCTGGTTATCTGTTAGGGACTAACCATTAATGCAGTTGTTCTTTTTGTACAGTTATAGTTGCAGACCTCTCTGCACTTATTTTGACTAACTAATTCTCCCTCCAAAAAGCCTCCAGACACAATAAACAAAGCTGTAAGTGATGTTGACTGGTATTAGTTTTTTCACATTCTATAGATAATATGATCTCATGATATTATATAGATCATCTGTGATTTGCCCTTGTGCAAAAATATTGGTGTGGCAAGCCAAAGACGCATCAAGCCATCCCACTAAGGACTTATGAAAGCTCTCTGAGGGAATTGCTAACATTTCTCATAATGTAGTCTCACAGTTAACTGCGCCTGCTAATGTGTTTCCTGGATCAATGTGAACAATCCCATTAGATGACAAGCTTTTTATTACAGCCTTCTAAGTAATGACTGTGATTACAGCTGTCACATACATTGGAAATATTTGGGCTTATTTGATGCATAGATGGAGGAAACTAATATCTTTTCTCCCATTTTTTTTGTGTAAACTTTGGTACTTTATGTAAACTCCACAGCACTCTTTACAGTCTGATACCTTCAGATTTGCTTACCATGTTTAACCTTGAGTTACTCTTTCATCGACCAGTGCGAGTTGTTGCAGATTTTTCCTGCATATAGAGCTCGGAGAGAGCTTCTCATGACTGCTGTCATCTCATATGTGTAGGTCCTCCTATAAAGTTTATTTTGTCCACTTCATAGTTTCTCTCAAACTCCTCAGCCGTGACTCTTCAAAGACTTGTGCAAACACCAGAGGGAATATTTGTTTTTCATTTTGAAACACTTTCTTTTGACTTTGTTGTTTTTTTATGATCTTTTGTGTACAGTAAAACCAGGCAAAAGCTGTCTTAATAGGGCTGTAAGGGTAATACTTGCACCTTAGAATACCTTGGAGGGGTAATAAGCTAATTAGGGAAGCCAGCATTAACAGTGAGAGAACACATTTTTAAAATTCTCTCTAGAGGTTGTATACTTGGAGTTTCTTTTTTTTTTGTTTGTTTGTTTTTAGGTTTTGAATTGAAGAGATATCATGACTAGTCAGTTTTTCATTAAGTTTTATCCATTTGAAGGCTATTAAACATCCAGCCTAAGGCTTTACTGATCTCAAACTTTCTGTAGCTGGCTGACTAGACTGAGCCCGACAAACATTATCTGTCCTTGTTGCGCTTCATTGCAGATTTTGGCACAGCTTTTTTGCTATCTATTCACTTTCCTTACTTTGCAAGCATTTTCAGCCTAATCACAGATTATAAACTGGAAATTGTGCTGGAATATGACCACACGTTTTAGTAGTGTCCCCAGCAACCATTAGAGGTACTTCAGGGACTGTTATCGCAGTCAGATGTGAGTCTCATTTTCGTGCTAATGTTGATAACTGAAGCGGATTTTGCAGCATATGCCCAGGGCTATGAAGGATGTACTCACTAAAGCTTAATCAGTGCTTTAGCATCTGTTTTTGTGGCTATTTGATTATGACAGTGTGTGTGTGGAGAGGGTGTTTGTGTCCTCCCTTCTCACATCTTTGTTAAAATTTAATTGCTTTTATGGTGTTTGGCAAAACAGCCTATTCTGATTTAGGCTAATTTGTATTCCTTATTTTGTCCATGGGCATTTTTGTGCATGGAAGGACAAAATATTAAAATAATTTCTCTATAATTCAATTCAATCCAAATCTTACTAATTAAAAAATGAAACCTTATGCCTAGCTGTGTGTTCTGCACTTTTCTCAATAATTGTTCTTCTGATTTGCTTCATACTTGGTGAGTGTTTTGCTTGGGACCTGAGGAAGTGCACAGTTATCTTTGAAGACATTTGGATGAGCAGTTTGTGTGTTTTGGCTGCAAGTTGTTTTCTGATGACTTCATCAATAAATTGTGGCTCTGCTACCCTGTTAGATTTGTGCACCGTGATAAAAAGATTTTTCCCCCCCCATGTACTAAATGTGCATTTGATTATTAACCCAGTTCACTATGACAAAAAGGTACTGCACATACTGTAATCACAAAAGTTTAAAGGCCACAGGAATGTAGGCAGCCTTCCTGGACGTGGCCTCAAGAAGAACGTTGACGACAAATTTAAGAGACGGCTAATACGAATCGTAGCCAAAGAGCCGAGAACAACTTCGAAAGAGATTAGAGGTGAACTTAAAGGTCAAAGTACAACAGTGTCAGGTCACACCACGCTTTGCTGTTTTATCACTTCTGTTTAAAGGAAATAATAAAAAGGCAAGACTGAAATTTGCTAAAATACATATTGACAAGCCATAAAGCTTGTGAGGCCATGTCCTTTGGATAGACGAGACAAAACTGGATCTTTTTGGCAAATCTGCTCTATGTTCATAGATGCAAAAATGAAGCATACAACAAAAAGAACAATGTACCTACCGTAGTCTGGAGAAGGCAACCTTTAAACCTGTCTCATTGAGAGTTAGAGAAATCACTTTATTGTGGTGATTCCCTCAAAAGTTTGTGCACCAAAATATTAAGTGATTTTCTGTGAGCATATACTTTCAGTGTCTGCTTTTCAAAACAGTTACATTACTTTTAATTGTTATGCTTTGAATTTAAAAAAAAAAAACAACAAAAAATGCCCACAACCATGGAGCTTATGGAATTCAGTAAATTGTTGTCCAATTGGCTTTTGAGGTGTTTAGAATTTACAGTTTCAGAAAATGAACTGTTATAAAAATCTGTACTAAATCAATACTAAAATTTCTTATTGGATTAGATTGATACCAGCAGTTCTGTTTTCCCCTCCTCCAGCTGACATGCAGCTTCACGTGGCAGCTGCAGACAGGCACATCCATTCTTCCTCACTAGCAGCTGAAGTTTATAACTCTGAACATCTCGTGAGAAATTTAGAGAGGCCAGAGAAGCTCCTGTCTCAACAGCAATATAGCATTAAACCGCTATCATAATTGTTAACCTGGCCAGTGTACACACTGAGCCATTTAGCTATTAGCAGTTACCTAAAAGCCACATTAGCAGTCTGTTAAGTTATTATTATGGTAGCGCCTATGAGTAACAATAAAATGGTAACGTTAATGTGGAAGCTAGGCAGAAAATATTATCAGTCTTGTCCATCTGTAAGTTTATTAAGCTGTGTTAATTTACAAGGATAACACAATTATTTATGTCTAAAGAGTGTTATATTTCCTTTCAAGTCCCAGATTTGAACTGAGAAAAGTCTACCAGCAACTAGACAGAAACAGCATCGGCCTCCTTTACCAACTGTATTCAATCAGCAACAAAAATATAATGCCATGTCAACGGAAGCACCTCAGACAACCTAAAAATACTATTGTCTTAGTTGTTGTGTTCTTCTTAAAATAAATATTCACCACAGTTATGTTACTGTAGTTTTTTTTTTTCTTTTTCATTAGAATAGAATAGCCCTTTATTGTCATTGCACATGGTACAAAGAATTTGTGCATGCTCCACTCCAGACAAAGTCTAGTTCTCTGCACTAATTATATAGGAAATCTAAAATAAATACTATAAATAAACATTAGGAAACTTAATTAAAAACATAACCACTGAGTCAGCCCTTTACACAACACACTTATGCACGTGACTGGTCAGTAGTGAGTGGGTATTCTGCTTGTGTATGACCCAACAAATGAGTGTGTTCAAATCTATTTCACAATATCAGTTTTCCACACGTCCCTGATTACTGAAGGGTAATCAAAATGAGGCTTTGCGCATGTGTCCATCTAACAGGAGAAATTAGAAATAAATAGCACTAATAAAACATTGCAACCATCTGTGGTTGAGGTAGTTGTCCCCAAATGCAGAACTGTAAATGTAGACAGCCAAACTATTGTGATTGTTTTCAGATTTTGAGAAAACTTTTTTTTTTTTTTTTTTTTT
>VUQJ01015025.1:14356-31719 GCA_015108635.1 Andinoacara biseriatus | reverse complement strand
GAACAGAATCTGTGACAAAGGGCAGCCCTGACGGAGTCCAACACCCACAGGAAACAAGTCCGACTTATTACCGGCTATAAGGACCAAGCTCTCACGGTGGTTCTACAGAGATGAATGGCTCGCAGCAACAGGCCAGATACCTCGTACTCCTGCAGGACCTCCCACAGGATACTCCAAGGGACATGGTCGAATTTCCTATCTCCAAGTCCACAAAACACATGTAGATTGGTTGGGCAAACTCCCATGCACACTCGAATATCCTTGAGAGGAGAAAGAGCTGGTCCAGCATTCCATGACCAGGATGAAAACCGCATTGCTCCTCCTGGATCCGAGGTTCGACTATCGGTCGGACCCTCCTTTCCAGCACCCTGGCATAGACCTTACCGGAGAGGCTGAGGAGTGTGAGCCCCGAAAGTTGGAGCACACCCTCCGGTCTCCCTTCTTAAAGATGGGGACCACTACCCCGGTCTGCCAATCCAGTGGCACTGCCCCAGATCTCCACGTGATGTTGCAGAGGCATGGCAACCAAGACAGCCCTACAACATCCAGAGCCTTCAGGAACTCAGGGCGGATCTCGTCCACCCCATGGGCCCTGTCACCAAGGAGTTGTTTAACACCAATTAAACACAAATGGCCAAAAATGAATTCAAATGTAAAAGTTTAAAAATGTAAAATAAACAATATATTTAAAGTTAACAATTCTGGTTATAAGTGAACTTGGATCCCTGCAGTGGTTTTTAATGTCCCTCTGAAAACCATGTATAAGGACGGTGCACATGTCTGACACTTCACACCAAAGCAGTCCAAAGTCCAAAAAGCAGCCTTGTTGAGATGAAGCAGTATTTTTTATTTTACTTAATAAACAAATACAGTATCCAGGATTTCAGACTGAATCAAAAATAAAGATTGCAAAGATTCACCAAGGATTGTCTGAGATCATGGGGAGTGTCGGCACTGAAATCATCCTATACATAATTATCTTTGGCTCATCTGATTCAGAGCTGCTGTCTTTGATCCAGCTGCTTAAAACAGCTGGATGAATCTAAATGTAGACCAGAGCTGCTTGATGATGGAAAAGAAAATAATATTTTGGTCAATATTTAACATGGTTACTCAATGACCCTGTAAACAAAATGCATTTATTGACCTTAAAGTACATAAAATACCTCAAAATCTAGTTCACTTCTACAAACTCTTGAAAATAAATATTAATTTAAAAATAAAATTAAGGATATATAAATAAAATATATAAATGCATTATCAATTTAACACAAATAATAAATAAAATAAAGGTAATGCCATTTATGAAATATTAATACCAGTAAGAAATAGGACCAAGTTTTTTAAACCTGTTAAACTGGCTCAAATTTTAGTGCCACAGCACACTGACAGGTCATTTTCATGTATTAAAAGGTTTATATTAACATTGGTAGGGACGTGAATCAGTTTCTGGGACTCAGCGATGAATCAGTTCCTAGTGTGGGGCTAATTACACCCGTGGAGTGAATATTGATACGGACCTCTCCCTGCCGTCCTTTGCTAATCCAGCCCCGTGATTAGCAGGGACATAACTGGCGTTATTTAATATTAGCAGGGTTGTGCCTCTACTGTCCCTGACTAATTCTACGCCCATTATTCTGGTCAGGCTGGCCCATCATAGCCCAGAGCAACCAGCTTCAGACTGGCAGTAAATGCTGATTATACTGGTTATAGTGGCAGATCCGTGGTTTGTGGTGCAGATGTTGCAGATCCCACTGTGCAGCAAATCTGTAATAATTACCTTGTGGTGTGGCTGACAGAAACAAACAAAGACTTTTTTCCCCAGGTGTGAACATACATAGGATTGTTGCGTTATTGACTCACACCTGTTTCTCACCTGCAGGTCATCCAGGAGGACGCACAGGTGGTGCAAAGGTGAAGGATGAATCTGTTGGACTCAAAGTTGGTCTGTCAGCTTTGGCTCTGGTTCTTGTTGCTGCTGTTGGTTTTGTAATCTACAGAAAGCATAAACAGGATCCATATGCAGCCTCTGCAGTGCCCACAGATGACCTTTGACCTTTGATGCAGAAACATGAACATCCTGCAGACGTCACACATCCAGATTCATGTCCAAACTCACACCAGCAGTGTGTGTCTGTCAGTGTTTATTCATCTTCATATATTCAAACCACACATTTTACAGACACTGAAGCAATTACAAATACTTTGTCATTATCTCAGTGTAGATGAAGTTCTATTGCTTATAAGAGGATCAATATCTGCCTGATCGTGTTTGGGACTGATCCCCTGATATGATGTTTGGCTGCATTTGGAATGTATGAAGTTGTTTTTAAAGTGGGTTAAACTTCTAATTAATCAGAGCTTTTTTATGTTGGCATAAAATATTAACTTCATGTGACCTTTTCCTCGTTAAATACACTGAAAATATATATTTGTATAACAGCTCTCCTTGTTTATGTTACTTTTCTGTAGTCAAAAAGTTTGTATAATGGTTGAAGTAAATACAAGCTGAAACACTTATATTAGAAAAATAGAACATTTAATATTTTAAGGCGGCAGATGGTATCACACACGATCAATCGGGGAGATGTTAAAAACAACAGGTTCTGCTTACCGATTGGCTGAGAGGCCTCACTGTGAGCGTTTAGGAGATTAAGTCCCGAGGTGGGTCTGGTAGAAAATATTCCGCTCCGTCCTCTCACGCTAATCAGTTTCCTTCACAATCACAATCACTATTTGTTAACGTGTTCTGATAATTATGAAGAAAAAACACCTGAAACACATATTTTAGAAAAATAGAACATCATCCTCTCCAGGTGAGCAATCAGCTCCCAGGAGCCACGCCTCCAGGACGCCGGGGCAGGACACCAGCTTCACACACACACACACACACACACACACACACACACACACACACACACACACACACACCACTGAGGAGAGGGCGAGAGCAAGAAAAGGAGAACAGAGCACCAGTCCAGACAGGACAGGCAGACCCTGAGAGTGGGAGCCGGCTGCTGATTGTGAGCGTTTTTCTTTTGTGGAAGCCGCAGCAATAGGGTGGGAGGGAGGACACAGACACACCTCATGGTAGAGGGAGAAGCTCCCGTCCCCTCCCCCTTCGAGGAGGGGTTCGATTGGGGCCAACACAGAGGACTATTGCTTCTGCTGCAACAGCTGTACAGCACAGAAAGGCCCCAGGTCTCACACCCAGCTCCTGCAGTTTCTGGCGGTGGGTCGGTTACTGTTGGAATTATGTATGAACTTTCAGTTTGGTTTCCTATGAGTTATCATATCTTCTATTTGTATGAGTTGTTTTGTATGTAATCCTGTTGGTTTACTTTACTTTAATGGGGACAGGCTTGTGGTATTCATGACAGGAAGACTGCAATCCTCATCACAGGCTGTCCCTGTCAGGTGTAGGCTGTGGCTGGCACAGCCACCTGCGGAGACATACAGGTATGGAAGCACATTGTCTCTTAGGAGCCGAGCTCTGTCAGTTCAGTAGCTACAGTTTCTGAAACTATATCCAGGCCTCGGGTTTCACAGGAGGAGAGAGGGGCCTCCAAAGTTGTTATTTCCTTCACAAAGTCCCTGATTAAAACAGGCAAAGAGTCCAGAAGCCGTGGAAAACTTGACACCAGCCCACGTAGACTGTGTGAAGCGGCTCTCTGCTTATTGTCCTCCTTAGGCAGTCTGAGCCAGTCTTCACACAAATCCAGCACATAATCAGTAATGTCCTGCTTCGTTTTATTACCAACACTATCAGAGGGGGCATGCAAAATGTCTTTATCTGGACTGGAAAACTCTGTGACCCCATTATTAGGCACAGCCAAGGCAAACACAGACAGCCAGTGAAGCCACACTGGGGCGAGTGGGCAGGAGGCTGCACAGACTGCGTAGTGAAGCCAAGCTGGGGCTGTGCAGCGTTCATTGACGTGGCAGGCGAAGGCCGCCGATTACCTCGTCGACAGCCGCCTTTCCTTCTCCCAGAAGCTGGTGGAGGCTGCCGGGAGGTGACAGACGGCACATATTCCAGTGGGAATGGAAAGTATCCACCCACCGTGATCGCCATCGGCATGGGCGAAGGAGTTGCAGCTAGTGGAGCGGTCAGCTGCCACGGCTTGAGCTTGAGACTTGAGCTCGAGGATGAGGTGGAGAGTGGCGTCGCTGGGCCCTTTGCCAACTAGCCGGCCCGCCCAGGGCCAGGCGAGCACCCTCAAACTGGGACTTGTGTTCCGGGGCGAGCCAAGGCTTCCACCACAACTCTTCAGGATGGTAATAGTCCATTACCGCTTGGCGCTTCTCTCAATCGTAGCCCGCGGGGTCCATTTCGTGTCGCGTTGTACTGTCAGGTTTAGGCTGTGGCTGGCATGGCAGAGGACCCCAATGCAGGACTCAGAGGCAGAGAGCGTAATTTAACTTAAAGCCTTTATTAGCAAATCGTGACACGAACACGGGGGGAGAAACCAACTAGAACACGACAAAGGTCCAACACAGACTTAAATACACAAAGGGACTAACGAGGGGAGTGGAAACATGTGGGGAGCACAGCTGAACACAGTAACACTGACGAGACACAAGGAAGCAAAACTAAATACGAAGCACAAGGAACACAAGATCATCAAAATAAAACAGGAAGTGACAAAACAGAACGCACAGGCAAACTTAACACCTAAACCAAACCGCAACAGAGCTCTAAATACAACACACAGGGAACACAGGGACACACACACCTGAACACAGATCACAAGACAACAGGAAACAAACACCAAGAACTAAACAAAAGACTATGATAACAAAATCCTAATACATCAACAACTATAACCTGAAATAAAACTCAAACACACAACTAAACACAAGACAAACCAAAAATCCTAATGCAGAAAAAACAAACAAACAATGCACACTGGGCCACCGGCCCCGGATCATGACAGCTCTCACTGCCAGTTCAGGTGTTCCAGACATGTCCTACAGGGAGGAGGCCCCGGGGCAGACGCAGAACATGGAGAGATTATATCTCTTGGCAGGCCTGGGAACACCTCGGTGTTCCACTGGATGATCTGAAGGAGGTGGCTGGGGAGAGGGAGTTTCTCTGCTTAGGCTGCTGCCCCCACAACCCCAAATAAGTGGATGGATGGATGGATGGATTTAATTCAGTTATCACTCATAAGCCTGAGATAACTTCATGCTGAGTGAATGATGATTTAATGAACCTCTAATTATGTGACAGGTGGTGTCTGTTGGGGTGAAGGAAGCTCAGCGTGCCAAACACTGAATGTGGAAATCTCACTAAAGAACAATGACTGCTATCTTCCTTCCTTCCTTCCTCCTCCCCGAAAATGATATGAGACCTTCAGCCCTCCTCTCACAGCACCCTCAGTCCCCCGCCTGCGTCATCCCCCAAAATGAGGTTCAGAGTAATTAGGAAAAAATTTGGGTTGTCTCGTTCTTCTGTTTGCAGCTGTTGAATGGTATTGGCTTGGAAGAATGTGATCTTCCAGCCTCTGCTCAGTGTTGCTTCGGCTCATTTGGGAAAGAGAATAGCGAGAGCCTTATTATGGTTTGAGACAAAAAGCATAATCCTGGCTCCTGGCAGCAGCTCCTGCAGCCCCTCGGTTTATGGTCTGACGCTGAGGTGAGCTTTTTCCTTTCAGACAAAGAAAAAGCTCCAAAGATCCAGATTCATGCAGCAGAAGTTGGTTTACAGATGAAACAGGAAAGTTCACATGAGCTCTTCTTTTGAATCGCTGCCATGTTCTCGCACAACACAGGATCAGTCATCGCCCGTGTGCAGGTCACACAGCACATTATACATTAGACTTTTTCAACCAGGAGGCAAAACCGGTCAAATTTGCATAAATAAGTTGCATAAATAAATCCTGCATGTTTCCTGTCTTCAAAGTTTTTAGAATAATCCCGATTTAGAGGCCGAATGTCTGACAAAACAATAACGTGAAAGCACAACCAAACTAAGCCTGCAATAAAGACACATTTTCCACTCTGGGTGTGTTTTCCACTGAGAGTGACAGTTAAAGCCACCAAAGAGAGTAAAATCAATAGAGGCCGATCCTGCCACAGTCCATCAGTGCCATGTTTGCTCAGACCAAACTCAAATGGATACAATCATCCTCCTCGGCTGTGACATCATGTTGGAAGATCGATGCCAAAGAAGCGATCACCCTTCTGCTATTTCTGGTTTCACCCACAAGAGAAGGTCTGACTCGAACGATTGTGGAAAATGACACAAGAGCACCTCTCAAAAGTTTCCAGTGATTCATGATTTTTTTTTTTCATGCATAATGTGATGGAATGGTAATTGCAAAGCAAATGGGCAGTTAGGAGAGGTTTTAAGAGGGTGGAAAGAGGGGACAGATGGTGTAAAAATATCAGACACACAGCTGTGCATGTAAATGTGGGCGAAGAGTTTGATTTAGGCAATGCAGATTTGCTCCTTTGTAGCGAAATCCATGAAAATTCACTCGTTCCCAGGTCAGCTCAGCATGTTATTGTCAGTGTGGGATTACACCTCAGGCTAATATGCAGATGCACAATAAAATATAAGATGTTTTGATCTACTGACAGACTGCCTCTGTTTAAATAAAGAACAAAAAGAACTCCCTGCTCCCAAATTCTGGAAGTTAAACTTTCCTAGCAGATGGAAAATGTGAGTGCGGGAAGAGCAAACAGTGGAAAAAAAAAGAAAAAAAAAGTTCCAGCTACGGTTTGAACATTCCTAATTGGAGCGGACAGTTCCCGACTACACGGACAAGGATCTCATTTTCTGTTTATACTTCCCAGCAGGAATGGAAGATTTTCAGCCTGCGAATAAATAAATCAATAACAACTTTAAGGTGTAAATTGTCTGCAGAGTGCCGGTGAAGACCTTACACATGTGACTGAAAGCAGCCACAGCAGAGGCAGAAACGCCTCTGTGAGACCGTCTGTGCTGGTTGTTTGGATAATTACCGATAAAAGGGAATCAGGACAGGAAGGCGGTATTTAAACTGTTGCCTCTTCTCGTGTTCCCTTCGTATCCCTCCAGCAAGGCTGGTTTCCCAGCTCGGGTTGGGCACAGTCATTCATGGGGTGCACTGCAGCGTCTTCTCCAAAGTGCTCCATCAGCATCAGTTGAATTAACATTAAACAGCCTTCTTCAAGCTCCATGTAAAACAGATTTGATTGAGTTTACCTAACAGCTCAGAATTCCTTATTTAAACAGATGCACTGAAGTTACTCGACGTTAAAGCTGCCTGTGCTGGGGAGAGTTCAGCTTTTCCTTTCTTCTTTCCGAAAAAAACACTAACTTTTCCAAGCAAAACTGCTGTGCAAGTGTGGGGCTGCTTGGTTGATCATGTCGCGCGCTTGTAAAGCTCTAATTTTTAGGTGATGAATGATAGCAGATGCAGCACACTGGACCTGCACTGCCTCACCGAGAGCTGCTGGCTGAAGCTAAAGCTGCTCTCGACACATGTCAAAGAACGCTTTGAGAAATGCAAGCAGAGCAGGAAAAAGCACAGATGTCACTGGTATCATTACCAACTGCTCTGCGCCCTTCAGGTGTCCCATTACGTCATTAAACTGCAGCAGCTAAGTGAAGCTCAGCCGTGCACCTGTGCACTTTCAGCTGTTGGCACGTGGTTCGTGTCAAAGCCCCAATGGCATCCACATCTGAAGATCCCCTGTGGTCTTTACTGGGTGCCTCGTGGGTTTCCCGGAGGCCCAAAAATAAAATCTGTCGATGCTGCTGACTGTCGATCAATGCATCTCACAGCACTTTGTAAACTACTGACAAACTGTAGTTTAGTGATCTGTGTTCAAGCTCATGAGTTATACTTTTTTCTCTTGTACAATGAACCGCTCCAACTGTGTGCAGCTCGGTCCTCACTCCCTCTCCCACACACACAAACCCAGAGACTGACTGGACTTTCCCAGGTACCGGTCGCTTGGCGGCAGCAGCGCCTCAGTGGCCTCCATCTTAAACTTGGTCTCAGTCGCCTGAATAGCAGCCAGAGGATCTCACACTCCTGTGGAAGTCCACCTGATGACGTGCTGGCAGAAAGACGCTGGGGCGAGCGCTCAGCCGTGACTCACAGACAACCGCTTTGACACACATTATTATCCAAAGGAAGAGGCTGCACAAATTAATAAAAATAATAATCATGTCCTCGCAGTGGGAAAGGATGGCGAGGAGCATCCAAGGATTTTTCAGCCATTTCCAGCTATAGTACGCTTCATGTGTTAAGGCTCAGATTCTGTGCTAGGGAAATCATCCATAATCTGCACTCGCATTACTGCCATATAACTGCCATGAGTCTTGATATTAGAGTAAAAATACAAACATTTGTTATGAATAACTAGCATAAATGAATGTTAGCACCAAGATATTGTAGGACTACAGTGATTCCAAACCTGGATGTTTGTTTTCATTATTTAAGTAGGTTTAATCGATCGGGCAGTTTATCCGCCTCAGTCACACGGGCCCCGAGACCTGTCAGTGAGCATCTGGCAACCATCAGCTGCAAAGGAAAAATGTGCAGTCCACCAGTTGGCAAGTGGTTGCTGGCAGTCATTAGAGTGAAACTGGTCCCAAAGAGGTGTATGGTGCTGGTTGCACCGGAAAGCAAAAAAATAAATAAAAATCTCCATTTCTGGTTTGCGTCTTCAAGTTTCACCTCTACCTGGAGCATAACTGATGAGTCAGCATTTCCATGCAAACTGCAAGGTGACCAAAAACAATCACAAGGTTCCTCGTGCAGCGCCCTCTTTGAGGAGATGTGCTCTTCAGCAAATCACCACTACCATGCATATACAGTTATGAAAAGTTTTTGACATTTTTGCCTCATGCAAATCACGCTTCAGCCTTTATGAAGCTCCGGGATGTTTCTGGAACAAAGAATTCGGTGCCGTGGGAAAGTAAGAACATTTTGTTGCGATAACTTTTTAATTGACAGGAAAATGAAATCACCAACTTTGGCACAGTGAACGGGTTTTTGTCAGATTAGCTGGGAGGCCTGTTACCTTAGAGGAATCCCCAGGATTAGCCTGGAACTACCTTCATGCAAGAGCCTATTGTTGACTTCCCTCATCAGTTCAGAACTGATTACTATCTAACTGCGCAGGGATGCAAGTGAAGCCAGAAAGGGAAGGGAGACACCGTACGCTTCCACTGCACTCTTTCCAGTCTAATCAGACTTGTGCACAATGTTCTCTTGCAGGGAAGAGAGCTAAGATATAAAAACAAAGACATCTGCTGAAACCTGGCTGCACCTTTGGTCACATCACTGAAATGCTACAATTAGCACCGGGTAATGGAGACCATATGTAGAGCAGTGTGTTTTTCATAGACAGGTGAAGTAAATATGACAGCGGATCCAGACCATGAATGATGAATGGAAGGGACTACATGTAAAGCGCTGTGACCAGGACCAGAGCTCTCGCTCAAGGTCCAATCTGTAATGTTCTGGCTGTCACTGAAAACACAAACGCCAAAAACTGAGTCATGTTTGCCAAAGCAGAAAAATTCCGACACACCCTCGTTTAATGCAGCTGCTTCATCCTTAAATCCTACCCAATCATAAAAACATAGTGCAATGGGCTAGTTAGCACTGCTGCATGATAAGCTGCAGGTGGAACACTTTCATGGGTTTATTGCCCCCTAAATTAGCCCTAAAGCAGCTCACATCCGGTGAATAACCCTAAAGTGTGCAAAGTGATTTTCTCAAGGTGGAAAAAAAAAAAGATGCATTATAGGTTTCCAACTGAAAATGCATATTACAGAAAATGGACCTTCTTGGTTAATGTGCAGCTTCCGTAGCAATCAGTAAGTAAATTGCACCTTAGAACGTCAAACAGATCGTACAGGCACAAACTACTTCATCGGGGCAGTTCTGACCAGCAAGGGGTAATAAAGCAATCCTGACACAAAGGCAAGTAATAAAGACAAACTGGTTTGTCCTGTGTTCATCTGCAGCGAGATAATCACCTAAAATAATTATAAGAAGAAAACTGGACCCATCAAGACAGCTGGAAAAAGCCATGAAACAATCTTCAAGTGCAGGACATTTATGGGAACTTGTATTGTAGAAAGCCCCGCATGAGTCACAATTAGATGAATATTCTCGTGTCTCTACCCTCAACTGAGCTCTACCCCATAAAGAAATGAGCTTAGCTTATCTCATATCCTAAAATCAATTTGGTCTTACGCTGCACGTCCTTCCGTTTTTCTAAGGGTGAAACAAACAACATGCACTGTTACATTTTAATGAAAGACAAACTGTGAGACCGACACCATTTTTTTTTAGAGATTTAAAAATCCAATATTCTGATATGTCGATATAAATACACACGAACCATAAACAGACTGCCCCAAAATTTGTTACATTTAGTGTCGATTTACGCAGCGAAGTTGCAGAGTGCCACCTGGTGGACAAATTATCCAACATCAGCACTCGCAGCATGTTTCTCCCATCTTTTCTTTATCAGCCATTATCAATGCAGATACAGATACAAATAATTCAAATCGACCTGCCAATAAATCGTCGGGCTCCGGAACACATGAAGCTGTTCGTGAGCTTTAGCAGTTAGCTTTAGCAGCTAGCTGTAACACCTTCACATTCCAGTCATCACACTGAGCTTAAGAATAATCTCATAAAGTAATGTTTGCTAATAATATTTGGGTGGTATTCATATAAATATAAGCATAACTTGAATAACACAAATTGAAACAAAGACTGATTAAACGTGACAGCAACGTAACCCTGCGGTTTCAAACTTCCTGAGTACTTTTTCATGTCTGTTTGGTTTTTTTTGACTCAGGAGAACAAAACAGCAGAAAGTGGTCGCTGCAGATGATTTCATACTGCATACAAGCAGCAGTTAAACAGGCCTACAAAACCGCTAAATAAACTCCGTGGCGGAAGGTGGTCAGACTCATGAATTTACTCAGTCCGAGTTACCTAACCGGGGAGCACAACTTTCACTGTTACATGAACATGAAGACATGTGTACGCAAAGAAGTGGGGAGGCTTTTTTTGGTTTTCACCTCAGCTACTGGAAGGACGCTTACTCTGCAGGCTCAGAGGCAGATTTCACAGAGCGCCCGCCTTTACAGCAAAACTAGCAGGACAGATTAAATGAGTAGTGATCATTTTCAGCTGGAACGTTGTGTAACTGACTGCCAATCAAGACAGCAAAGATGAAAGTGTTGAACCACAAAAGCTAAGTAAAAAAGGTCTCTTGCCTCTGCTCTCTCTGGAGCCTGTAACTAAAAGCTGCCCGAGTGGAGTTGGAAAATATAAAATCCCAATGTATACAGAGAGCAGAAGAGCCTCTGTGAACTCCAGCAAACCTTCAGCTTTCCGAATAGTTTGGCCAAAGCTCAGCTATACGAAGATATATGGAGGGAAAATAGATGAAATTTGACAGACAATGGGGGAGCCTGAGGGGCTTTGAGATGGAGGGCCATGAGGTTATCATCTTTCAGTAACAGCCTTCACACCCCATCACAGCCACCTACACACTGGGAGCTTGCTGCAAATGTGAAAGTCAGACCGTTCGAGCCTGCAGTTCTGCTGTGAGAAAACCTCAAAGGTGTTCACGAACTCAGACTGAGGCTCGTTTGTTCTTACAGAAGACACAAACCTTTAGAAATGGATGTAAAAATTACTCAAGATCAACCACAATGTGTGTTCACGGTAATGAAGAGTGTAATGATGTGGTTTAAAGAGTGTTTGGACACCGAGGGAGCCGGGATATCCGCTTACACAGACAGGAATCATCGGTAGGATAAAGTCATTGTTAGTTTTCATGTCTTCTCATGTACCCCAGTGCCCCCCCCCCTTTTGTGAATATCTGCATCATTCCCATTTGTGGTTTCTTATTCCCACCTGCACCTTTTCTTGGAATTAACCTTCTCTGTGCATATTTTTCTCAAGTCATTTTCTCAAAATGTTGCATCATGAAATCATGAAGCTCCATGAAAGACGTCATTTCCTTGTTACCTGGAAACAGATGACGCCAACGCATGCGCCCTCAAAGGTTCTGCTGGCGGTTTCTTCCTGTTAAAAGGGAGTTTTTCCTTCCCACTGTCGCCAAGTCCTTGCTCATAGGGGGTTGTTTGACTGTTGGGTTTTCTCTGTAATTATTGCTGGGTCTTTACCTACAATATAAAGCACCTCGAGGCGACTGTTTGTTGTGATTTGGTGCTATATAAATAAAACTGAACTGAATTCGAGCGAATAAGAGCTGCACGACAGCTGATGCCTTCAGCCTCCTGCTTCCAGGTAACAAGGCAATGGCGTACTTTCACAGAGCTTCCTGATTGGCAGAGCTAAAATTTGAGTTATTAACTTTAAAATTTTTGAGCTATGGATGGCATTTTTTTTGGAGGCTTCCACACTCTTGAGCTCGCTTGCTGTGAACAAGTTAAAGCTTTAATCGCATTTATTTAAAGCACATCAGTGTTCCTGGTAATGTGGCTCCGCACTTTATGAATATATGAAGACTCCAAGATAATATTTCATTAAGTGATGCCGCTAGGATACATTTAAAGGCAAAACCAAAATTGCCTGTTCGCTGAAAGAGCCTCTTGTTCAGCAGTCAGTCGCCATGTAGGCCAAAATTACAAACTTCATAAGACATGAAAACCTTCCATTCATGATTCATCCTGAAAGCATCATGAGTCCCGACAGCGACTTGACTATTTTATTCAGCAGTGCAAAAAAGAGAAACTCTGATGAGCTCTGGCAGAAGGGTCAGACTGGCAGCGAGACGCTCTCGCTGGTAATTGAGTTTCCGTTAGATTGTGCTGCCGTTTTCCCAGAATCATGCTAACATGTTTGTGTGTAAGTTGCTGTGAAAAAAGAAGCTTTGCTCTCGTCACATGTAAAGAGACTAAATGTTGTGTCAGGTTTACGTTAAAGTGCAGCTGGATCTCGTTTATCGGGCTGGTTCTGACTGAGATTTTGTTTGTCGTTCTCATAATTGCAAACAACAATAACAGACTCAGAGTTGTGTCTCTGCATCTGTGCTTCCTGAGAGATGGGTTACCCTTCAAAGGAGGAAGAAAAGCAGCCGAGTCTTTGAAAATGATTTATTAGGTAATTAAAGATCAACGAGGGCTCCATAAAACCTGGTTCTAATTGCAACAGTTAGAGGAAATCACGAAGACGCCGCTCTGTGTTTGGGTACTTCTGCTCGTATGAAACAAGACAAACAAAGAGCTTCATGAATCAGAGATCTTCAATCTGGGGCCAAACAAAACAATTTACTGAGCGTTTCCCCCCGAAAACAGAAATATCGCTTTAACCATACACACTGATCCACATCTTTGTTCACTGATGCAGTGTGAAAATAGAATTTAGATGTTGATTGAATTCAACATATTCCAGCACGAGGAGTCATGTCTGACTGTTGGAGAGCATCCACAGCCTGTCTGTTTCCTATTAAACCTAAACACTGTCAATCTTTTAAATTCAAACCGCTGATATTTCTCACGATTTGGCAAAGACGGACGTTTCTGGAGGGGAGCGAACGGGGGTGGAAGGAGTGCGACTCCTCCAGTTGTCGTCCGGTTCTCTGTGAGCAGCAGCAGACGGTGATAGTCTGTGAAATTCATCACTGTTAGGAACTGGATTATGAAACCTCCACTATCATCCTCTTGGAATGTCCCTCCCACACGGATGAAGACCATCACGCTTCATAGCACCTCCAGCATGTTGCCCCCCCCCCCAACCCTTCATTCACCGGCTGAGGAAAAAGTTACTCATGCCATCAGCAGGGAGTTCAAAGGGGTGAACAGAGAGAAGAGGAGAAACATGAAGTTTATAATTTAAGTGCACAGATGAACATTTTATATAGTTTTGGTACGAGCCAGTGCAGCAGCATTTCCTCATGGCGACTGCTCTGCACACATCGATTAGAAGCGCAGAGTCACGGTGTTCTCCAGACCTGAGCTGATGTGTCCCACTGAGATATCTGACCATCGCTTCAGTGTGAAGCTGTGACTTCTGTGAGGGCCACGTGGAGCGGCGCCTGCAGCTTCATTCCTCTGGCTGCAGCAGCATGCATGTTTTCTCAATCTTAATTCCAAAGTGAGGCTGGAATGAGCTGCTTTCCTACCTGAAATCAAACATTTAAAGTTTATTGGCCTCGCCGAGTCAGTTGAAGTGAGAATAAACAAGTGACAGTTCAATTTAGACTCAGATTAGTCAGTGATTAAGACTTTTTGGACCTGAGATCGAATGAAGCTAAAATTTCTGACTAACAGGGACGTGTTCAGAGAATAAAGGGAACCAGAGGACCCGTCCACTCCCGATGCTTTCACCTCGAGCAGTTTGTCAGTCAGTAACTTGAAATGAGGTATGTAAAATTCATGGACCCATAAGATAAATTTATGTGACTTAGAGTTCTCCCAGCATCCCAGTCCAGCTTCAGTTTCCTTTCATGAAACAAATTGTCTTTTTTTATTGTGTTGCCCAAAGGAGAAAGTATTTCTGTGACCTCCTGACCTTTCAGACCAAACTTCTATCCATCTTTTTTATGACCCCTCTCTGAGGCTCGGGTCACGGCGACAACAGGCGTCTCTCGCTCTCCCCGGGAAATCTCAGTGCGTTCCCAGGTTACATGGGATACACGTACGATTGCAAAGAGAGAAGGTCGTTGTTCTATTCGGAGAATCTTCCAGATGTCTGAGCTCGGGGTAAGCACTGCTGCCCCATGAAGGAAATTCATTCCAGCTGTTTGTATTCAAAATGTTGACTAAGCTCAGGATGGTGGTTAAGAACCGCTAATCTGTCCTCACATTCAAAGATAACGCACTTCTGTATTTGGCCTGTTATTAAGTATCAAATCATAATGAACAAATTAACATCTTGGCCGTGGATGATCATGGTCCTCAGAGGATTCATGTTTTCAAAGATCGTCAGACTTTAACACAAGATACGTCTTCACAAGGCTGATGAGTGATATCTGATCACCACATTATCCAGTATTAATAATCAAAACTTTGTTGTAACCTGGACCAAAGTAAAGGATGAACCTTGCCTCATCTGTAAAGACTGAAACCTGCACTTGAGTTCAGAAGCTCTTACAAATCTAATTAAGCAAAGTTTACAACAAAAACTGCAACAAATGTTCACAGAGCCCCAAACATAATATTAATAATAGGAAATTCCTAATTTAAAAATCCATAGTTCCAGTAAAAACACAGCAAACCATCTGGGAGGTTTCATTACACAAAAACTGTTTTCCATCACATTTTAGTAAATGAGTTCATGATGTTAACTAACAGGATTTGCGGTCATATTAAAACAAGACAAACCTTCATTTAATGTTTTTCATAATTGCTCTATAACCTTGTAATACCAACAATTAAACGGCTCTCCTTGTTTCAGGCAGCTTTTTACAATCATCTCTAAATAGGATTATTGTATTTTTTTGCAGTGCGTTCATTTCCTTTCAGGAAAAAGGAGTAAATGACAACATAAGACATGCATACAGATATTCTCCCCCTGTTTCCCAGAACAGCAGCCCCCCGCACCCCCCGCTCTCGCAGACTCCTCTGGGAGCTGACTCATGCAGACGATTCCTCCGTTGGGGGGTTGATTTTCGGACAGCTGCTCTGACCCGAAGCGGAAACTGGAGATGATTTTCTCAAACTCGCTCCACAAGGAAAGAGTGACACAGCATTTTGCGGACCCCAGCCGGCTTTCACCATCCAGGCCCTCACAGTCGGGCCCCCCACACCATCACACACACAAATGAGTCAGTGAAGTCGAACGGAGCCTCTTCACAAGTTGAAGCACTAGTGCAGCTTTTTTGAGGGGGCTTTTTTTTTTATTACCCATTTTACCTATTTAGGAATTTTCACTGGGGCAGTTATGCATTAATAACACTCTGAAAACACATCAGATCTGAGTGGGGAGGTGGGCTGATGGAAATGAAAATGATCGACCTACAGAGGCTGAACTCAAACACAAAATCAAGGTGAAAAAAATGATGCAGCAGCAGGAACAGTTGCGGAAATTTCATTGCAGCAACTCTAAATGGTGCTCAGTAGTTTGTGTGGCCCCCACGTGCTTCCCTGCATGCCTGACAATGCTGTGGCTCCTAATGAGACGATGGTGTCCTGGAGGGGGGGGGGCTCCCAGATCTGGACCAGAGCATCACTGATCTCATAGACAGTCTGAGGTGCAACCTGGTGGTGTTGGATTGACTGAAACATAATGTCCCAGCGTGTGGGGACCCATCAGTGGTCTCCCCATGAGACACCAGGAGGAACCCAGGACCCACTGCAGCAGCGGGGGGTCTGACAGTGGGTCAGTTTCATCCTGGTACCTGATGGAGGTCAGCAGGAACAGACTCAGCATCAACAAGGGCAAGACTGAGATCATGAGGATACAGAACATCATGACCCATGACAGCAGCAGGACATCCCCAAGAAGAGGTTCACTCCTGTACCCATCGAGGGAGCGCGGTGGACATGGTGGAACAGCTGCAGATGTGATGGCAGGAACAGGAAAAGCACAAACTGTGTTCCCAATCATTAAGGATGTTTGGAGCTTGAAAGATCAGAACAGATACCAAACTGAGGATATTTAACACCAGCGTGAAAACTAAACACCTCCAAACATTATCAACAAGAACTGTGAACAAGAACACAGCAGGAACCAATAACCACTAATAACTGCCCACATGTGATCTACAGACACACAGCAGTTTGGGTAAACTGTGTGAACTCATGGTCCTGATGAACTTACAGAATTACTACTAGCAAGTTTTGTAGATCTGATGGCTTCATTTTTCTGGTCCAGTAACGAATGCCTGCATGTCACCTACTGACCAGGTATGAAGTTACCTAATTAGCCCTGTGAGTATTCATCTATCATCACCACTTCAGAGGTTAGTTTGGCATAGATGGCTCTTTCCTCCTCTTCCCTAAGCTATAAAAGAGCTGGCTTCATGTAGCCGGGGAGAATCAGGCCGAATGACTGCATCAGTGCTCGGCGGTTTCCTTCCTGTGCTCCTCTTTGGAGAGAAGCAGCACTTCCTGACAAATGCAGAGCAGTGCATAATTATAGGAGCAAAAAGTATGAACTCATTTCCTGTCAACAGAATTGATTTATCGACTCACCCTGCATTGAACAACTCATCAGAAGAATGTCTCGTTCCAGACGTCTTTAGCGCTAAAGAGTCACAGCACCGCAACATTTGATTGTTTTTTATTTATTTTTGCATTCTTCAGCAAATAACAGTTGCAACTTAATACAAGATGACACAGAAGACCTGTTCCCATAACGTTCTTCACACCTCATCCTGACATGCAGCTGTATTTCGACGTCTGATGTGTTTAGTGAAAAATG
>VUQJ01015024.1:8165-21655 GCA_015108635.1 Andinoacara biseriatus | reverse complement strand
TTTTGTTCAGATCGCCATGCTGCTTTCTCCTTTTAACGATTGTCCATCAGCAGAGACGGAGCACAGAGCAAAGTTTATGCTCAGAGGGAAAAAGTAACTGTGACCAAGAGGGTGTGATGAAATTGAGCTCACCACCACAGCAACAGTGAAGATTAGTAGTTTGTTGCAATGGACAGGAAGAAGCCATAGGCACCCTGAGAACCTCTGAGAAATTTATAACATTCCTGAGCATCCTTTACATCCCCTGGCCCCACTTCCATCCACCCATCCCTGGTCCACTGAGTCCCCAACCCTCCTTTCCCAGCACACTCTCCATGGCTTCCCCAGCTGTTATGCACCTGGATGCTAGCCTAGGAGAGAGGCAGCAACACATGCCATCCATCTCTGTAAGAGGGCACATGTGGTGTGTGTGTGTGTGTGTGTGTGTGCTTACATTTATTTGTGTGCAATTCCCAAAAGAAAAGGACGTGGTGGGAGATGGGTTGTGGTTAAAACTAATTGACAGAGATTTAGTTTAGTGCTGTTAGATTGTCCTGGCAATTAATGCAATTTAAGCCTAAATAAAAATCATGACTATGACTACCAAAGGAAACCTTTAACAGCATGTTATTGCATTAAAAATGTCTGCGTTTACCTCCAGTCTGAAAGTGGGAGGTAAGATGTAAAAATAATAAAACCCAAGAGTGAGATGTGGTTTTGCATCCTGTGACACTCAACCAGTATGCATGCAAAAGTCAGGGAGCAGAAAAAATGTAATTTATTGATCTGTATGAACCTCTGAGATACCACAGATGAAAGAAATGTTAATAAAGAACTTTTAAATTCCATTGAAAGTTTTCAAGGTTTATACGCCAGAGAATCTTTGCAGCATCGGTTGCTACAATATTTGTTGCACAAGAAATTACAGACTGAAAACTGTTAATGTATTAAAAATACTTTTTAAAACCAGGAACCGTTTAGCATCACAACATACTGAATCTCCCCTCCAGGTCTGCTGAGCACACTGATTCAGATAACCCAGCAAGGAAAAAGGTAACATCCATCAGTTTTTGTGGCATTATTATTTTATTGACTGAGTTTGTCAAAATAAACCGTTTGTTCTACTGTTACCAGTGTAACAAAAATATGAATTTGTGGTGTACTAGTCAAAATGAATGTGTCTCTGTGCAGTTTCAAGAAGATAAAATTGACTCAGTCCATTTTTTGAGAGTACATACAGCACAAATCAAACATTGAATAATAAAAAAAAATCTATTCTAGAATATCTGTAAATACCTATAAATGTATTAATTTGACCAAAAGAAGTTTGTACTGAATCCCAAGAAATCCCAAGAAAACACTTGATTAAAAAAAAAAAGCTTGATTTCATGAGGAATAAAGGCCCCAATATAGTTTGAAACATTAGGAGAAAGTGGCATATTTTACTAGATGTTACTGTTATGTTAGAATACGGAAAACAACCAAAAATATTGCAACTGTGTGCAATGAATTTGCAATTGTGTTGCCTTTGAAATGGCTGCTTTCTAAGATGGGAACTCGTTCTGCAACCACTTGCAGCCAGTTGCTGTCTTTGGGGTGACAAGATGGTGATAAAATGGCATGAAGACTGAGTCAGTCTGCTATCAGTCTGCAACTGAATGGGGTCAAGTTGGCAACTCCTTGCAATCTGTTCATGATAATACAGCTATTAACTTTAATAAATCTTTGAAAAATCGCAAATCTGTTGCTGTCTACATGAAAAGTAGACAGAAATTCACATTAATCACTTACATTCAGAGTCCAACCTGAACCTTGTAGATCTGCAATTCAGATCTACAGAAATTAAGAAGATTCTGCACAAAAAGGGATGTACTTGATGCAAGGCGGCAATTTAACTGCAGACTGGCATAGGCACTAAGCAACCCTGATTTTCAGTTCAGTCGACTACTGCAAAGAGACCATTCACAGATTAGTAGTGCTCATCAGTCCAAACTGACAACATGTTCGCAATCTGTCTGCATTTATAAATTAGGCAGCAATTGTTTGCAAACCTTTGCCAATCTGTCTGAGAGTGAGACTGGTCATCCAAGTCGGACCAGGATTGTTTGGAAACAGGTGGGTTCCTACCAGGCAACCTGTGCATTAAAGTGGTTGCCCCAGCTGCTTACACCAAATGCAAAAAATAATAATAATAATAATTAATAACAATTAATGCAATTTTAGCCACCTGTTCTTCCTAGTCACAAGAAGGTTACTTTCCTGCTTTAACTCTTGCGTGAATGAGCAATTACAGACTCTCTGCTGCATATTGCAACGTTCCTGCAGGAACAGGAGAACAGATGTGAGTTTAGGATATAAAACAATGCATCTCAAATGCAGTCTGGCTGACTATGCGGTGACTCAAGAGACAAAGATGACTGTATCTCCCAATGTTTCAAACATAAACCAACCAGAAAACTAAGCAAGGTGGCCATTTCATGAAATCAAGCTTAAAACTAATGGAGGTTTTTAGAATATCATAAAAATGTTTCAAAGTTGGCAAAAAGTTAAAAAAAAAAAAGCATAATGGAGCCAACAGAATATTTATAGTGGAATACTTAATGAGGCTGTCTCTGTGGACAATACAATATTAATTATTTCCAATGCCATGTATTAATAAAAAAATATTAAAATGCGATAGAGGCACCGCAGGCATGTCAAACCAACATCTTGATTAAAAGCAATTTATTCGAGAACGGTTTGTTTGCAAGATCAATTTTTCATTCTAAATGTCACAGTCCTCCCAAGTTTTGCAATGCAGATTGGCTGAGATATTTTGCTGAAATATACATGGGACTTCTTTGCTCTCCCATGGCACACAAATTTGATTGGTTTGAGACAGAAGGAAGATGGATGAAGATTGTCCGTGGTTTGTTGTCAAGGGACCCGGAGAGGTTGAAACGTTGCTCTATATCTGCGTGAAATGTCTCCGATCAGAAATGGCAGCTCCCATATGGATTTAAATCTAGACACAACCAGCATACTAATAAACAAACTGCACACATGCAGGGACATACTTAGAGGCTTCCAACAGCAACAAATGGAGGGGAAACACAGCAGGCTGAAATAAATTAAACAATGGCATCTAAAGGTGCAGCAGATTTGCAGCATGTACCTGGTGTAGGGCAAGCTTCTTTGGATAATTTTACAGGTTGGTTTAAAACTGTCAGTTTGAATCTATGTTAACAAGAGATATGGAACTGCTATTACAGTAGGCTGAAAAATGATGGCTCGCTGGATTGATGGATGGATGGATGGACGGACAAATGGATGGATGGATGGATGATGAATTACACTGTTTATATATTCCTGTATTGAGGTTATACCTCATTATGTCAGTATATTGTGCTGTGGACCCACAAGAAAGACTACAGCATTCACAGCTCAGAAATAAATGAGCTGGGAAAGATGCTAAATTTTGTCACCTCTCTATAAATCCACAGGTCCTCAAAACTTATTAATGTATTGCTAAACTGGTTTTACAGGTTGCTTCATAGTCTGCGTGTGCTGCTTGCTGCCAGTCCAGATTTCTCCTAGGTTTAACACTATATTTTTAATTTAATACGGAATAAACCAAATGGTACTAAACTATTTTACATAACGTCCTCCTATTATTTCTTAATTCTATATAAAATGCTGTTTCTTTAATTTAGATATCCATTTTTGATCAAATTACTGCCAGTTATACTAAGAGTCAACAAGCAGCTTTTCACTTCTTTTGTTTGTTCATTGAAAAAAAAAATACCATCAGCTGTGGTGAAGAGCATCACCCCTAAGTATACCAAAGAGACTTATTCCATTTTTTTTTCCTCAGGAGATGTGAAGCTCAACCCGGGTTGGCTTTGAATTTGACAGAAAGCAAGCAAAAGGACTCCTGTGGCTTGTGTCACTCTTTTTCTGTTGAATGAGTAAGCAATGTTAGGCGTCTGCAGCTTAACAGGTCCATGTAGTAAGAGGCTGTTTTCTTTTAATACTTAGCTCAGTGAGCAATCAAGTTAAGAGGAATTAATGAGCTATTTGAAGCTGTTTTCACACGTGCCCTACAGCCCTGAACTCTGGACATCACCCAGCAGAGGTGTATGTGAGAATGCAAATGTCTGTGCAGCAGAATCAGACATTAAGTGGTTTAGTAATGCTCTAGTCCAAGTGATGTCTGATTGCACCCAAGTAAAGATACCTGAGATTTTTCTGGTGAATTAAAAGCGAGTAAGTGCAGTCTCCTGCCTACTCTACCCAGTGGTACCCCCGCCTCACTCAAAAGTATCTCTACTACTGAGAGCGCAGCTGAAGGGGACTACCTCCTGCTCATGTGAGCAAGGACAAGTTCCACTTTTCCACTGTTTGCTTTATAGAGCAGACTAAAGCTCTCTTGAATGCAAAACACAATTGTTACTGTGGAAACGACTACATTTATGGATCAGTTAATGTCTATAATCATCAATGCCTTTTGCTTAGTTGTTTTGCACTCATTTTTTAACCATATTTACCAAAAGTATTGCTTTATTGCCTTTATTGACTACTGAAATTTTAGCCCAGTCAACAATACTGTTAGATTTAGTAGGTCAACTAGTGTACTGTGCAAAATCCCTCATTTCTTTATATTTTTAAAGTGGTCTTGAACATTAGTTCTCCAGTCTTTGGAAGTTAGCTGGTTTTTCATTCATTTTCAGTCCACGCTTTGTACTCAACCATTTTCAGAAGGATGTCTTTTAGTTTGTTAAAACACTTAACACTGACCTATGAATCGTTCAAGGACAAAAAAGGAACCTATCTCAAGAGATGAATCAATATTGTGTCTACACATAATAGTCAACTTAGCAAAGAACCCATTTTAAATTGTATCTGTAGGCACTTTATTATTAACAGCCTGTTTCAAAAACATTTGCACAATCATTTGTTCCTTTATTCCAGTTTATGAAAGTGCCAGAGATGACACAGTTTGTCAGACATCACTCACAATCTGATTCTCAAAGAGCTATTAGCCCAAAACCTGGCACATGTGTGCAGTGTGTCCTTAAAAAAAAATGTGAGGATATTGGACAAGTGGGGGCCAAAAGAAGAAGTGGGAGGCCTAAAACACTATCTATGAACAGTATCTGAAAGTCATGTCCTCAAGAACTGGGAAAACTTCCAGCAATTGTACATCCTGTATAATGACAATAAAGGCATTCTATTCTATTCTATTCAAAGTCGTGTTTGTCAAGAAGCCATTCTTAAGGAAGAGAAACGGGAATACAAGGCCGAGGTAAGCAAAATTATAAAAAAATCAAACTAAAAAATCAGTGGCAGCAGGTCTGATGGAGTGATGAATTGAATTTTTTGATTAAATTAGCTACTGACAGACCATTGTGAGCTTATTTCCTCTAAAAGACCCACCCACTCTACCTGTGTGTAAAGGTGTATAAAACCATCCACCTAGGTTGGATGGCTTCTGCAGGTCCCGATTTTTCCTAATGTTTATTCCAATAAAAATCTTCCCCTAAATTGGATCATACAAGTTGGATTTTTGATTTTAAAAAATCTGGTCCCATTGTAATGCATTTCCAATTAAATGTGATCGCATAATTCGGATGAGTTTAGCGCTAAAACACTTTTTGAATCGAAGGAAGCACAAGTTTTAAATTCGCACTTACAATTAAAAATGTGAGATTCTAAAATTTGCGGAAGCCTCAACTCGACAGAACACCTTTAGGATGAATTAGAGTGGAGACTGCGAGCCAGGCCTTCTAATCCACCATCAGTATCTGATCTCATAAATGGAAGAATGGCCAAAAACACACTTGTAAACCTAGTGGAAAGCCTTCCTAGAAGAGTTGAAGCTGTTATAGCTACAAAGGCCAACATGTGGATTAAGAATGGGATGTCATTCAAGTTCATATGCGTGTGAAGGCAGATGAGCAAATACTTTTGGCAGTACAGCGTATCTATCAGCTGTTCTCCACTGTAACATCTTGTATTTATGACTTCATCTGTTTATTTCTTTTCCACTATCACACTGGCAAATGTCATCTTGCATTCATCAATCAACTATTTACTAGTCTAACATGTTGGACACATCTATTCTTCGCCACTTCATTGCTCTCTCGCTCTGTCTCAGCCTCACTGTCTCTCTCTTGGATCTACAACAAATGTTTGACCAAGCTGTTCCCCACTGTATTATTCAGCACTGTGTGTGAGTCGGTATCATCAGACATGTATGCCTGACATGATGCATTGGCTCTGTTTAATTATAGAGATGCTGAATAAATATTTACAGATGGCCGATTCGTCTTCTCCAGCACAGGGCCACAAGTGCAGCTTATGAACCTTCAGCTAATGCAGACAAAACTCCTGTCATTGGCTCTATATGGAGGCCGCGCTTTCAAATGTATGTATGAATTACAACTAGACATATTCAGCTCTCAGGTGCAGCTGTGTTAACACATACAAGTAGAAGCTGTTATAATGATGTAATTTGTCAGTAGTTTAAACAGGTTCTCAAGACTGTATTAACCTATAGAGGAATTGCTGTGTTATTAGCTTCAAAAGCTGGCAGGTCTTGTCAGATATGGTGGACCTACTGGCAAGGTAAAAGAGTAAATGGAATATATTAAAGTTTTAGAACTCTGCAATGGAAAGAATGTGACTCAACCTGGTGTGAATTCTGTTTTAACTTGACCTTTACTACAATAACATGTCACTTTAACCCTGACTTACTATTTAAATTGTAAAATTACCTTTGTAAGAGCCCTTTGTTAACTGTAGATTTTGAATTGCTCCTCAACAGGCGGATAACAGGAAATTACTGGGTATTAACATCAAAAGTTAAAAAAAAAAATAAGATGAGGATCATTGTTACATTGGAAATATTCTTCTGTTAAATTTAAGATCAATACAGTTTAAGAGGAGAAGCTATTGTTTAAAATGAGCCTGATCCCCCATAGGGGATTTGATCTTGAAATCAAAAGACACTTGAACCCAAAGCAAGTTGATTTATGATGAAGTATACAAATATGTGTCAATCGGGTTAAATAATAAAGAAAAAAATAGAGCAAAAGAAAATGTCTCATTAAATAGGCAACAAATACATCTATGAGGTTGTTTTTAATTATCTCTAATTCCTCAAGAACTATCCCTTTATTTAAAGGCAGGGCTCACAGCCCACTCCTGCCCAAACTCAAGTCAGAAAGTGGTTGAATTGTAGATGCAGGTAAGTGAATGTACAGTGTGGAAATATAAAGCTCAAGAAGCTTGGAAAGACACACTTTGCAAAGAATTCTTTGGACACAGTACAATCAAAGAAAGAAAAACCTCAACCCATGTTCAATCATTATTCACACAGTGTAACATACTATATACAAACATCTGAATGCTTAGCAGACCCATATTTAGAAAATATGATACCGCTTTAAAGAGCACCAAAAGTTTCCATTAGTAGCTTGACTCACAGGCCAAAAATCTTTATACACCACAACTGGAGCCTCATAAACTTGAAAAGTCTTCCTCGTGTAGTCCAGCTTTAGACTTTGTGAGTGACATTTATGTGAGCTCCGAGGTGCAGCGAGTTGTATATCGCCTTGTTGTGCATGAGTTCTACCTTGGCCGCTGGGAGAGAACTACAGTAAAAGCGCATTAAGCATTTCACTTCCAAACTCACTGGAGGGCCGCAGTGTTTCCTAATTCTCTACTTTTTATAGCACGCATCAGACTGTCTGCGTGCACATGCGTATAAAATATGTGCGAGAAGGTCTGCTTGCATGAGCAGCTATGCATGCACTCGTGTGTGTTTTTGTGTGTGTGTGTGTGTGTGTGTGTGTGTATCGCTGTACTCACCAGCCTGCCGGTGCTCCAAAGCCATCTGGTATCTGGTCAGTCTAGTGAGCTTCTGGAGGGCACCTGGCCAGCAGCTTGCTCACCTGGCTCTGCTTGCCCCTGCCAACCACCACGCCTGGCCTGGCCAGCGCACAGGGAAAGGAAACAGATTGCACAGTGCAGTTAAAAGTGGTCCAATACTGAAGCATGAAACACTGTGGTGATATATGATATTTTTGCAGTTTGATGTAAAGTCTTGTAGGATTTGTAAGTGATCTCTCTCAGAGACAGCATCACCACTCTATGAGCTGTTAAATGTTAGTGACCACACAGATCTCAGTGCTTCCAAAAATATTGCTTTCAAAAAAAAAAACAAAAAAAACCAATGCTTCACACACTCATACAAGATTTCATGATGAGGAATGTTGACTTCTATCGCATCTGTCCCAACAGTTTGTGCCAGACTGTGCCTACCCATCCATTTAGCATATGATGGCACTTCCTTCCTGCAGGTTGTCCTCTGCTATCAATTACACACTCCTCTCCCAGCAAGAAAGATGCTCTTTGTCCCCTGATGTACGCACACAAACAAACGCACGCATACACCACGGACACAGAGGGACAGACACCTGCAGAGTGTTTGTCACCTCTTCTGTTGACATCTGCGACCGCATGGCATTGTGGGAGAGACGGCCATCTGTTGTCAGCAAGGCTGGATTAGAAGGGGACGAGGGGGCGAGATGCATCACGCTGCTCTTTTCTGTTGGTCTGAGCTGTGTGGAAGTGTTGTGCCGTTATGGTGTTTTTGTTGTTTTCACTCCTATTGGTGCTACTCAAGTGAAATAATATAACAACAGAAGCACTGATTTATTTATTTTTATTAAAGAGGCAACAACTGCCCCTGCATAGTTGTTACTACAAAGTTAAAAGTAGTTTTTCTTGAGGGCGTTAGAACCTTTTTTTTTTTTTTATGTTCAGTAAATGCAACATGTGTGTTAATTATGCAAAAGCAATGTCCTGTAAAGAATGTTTTGGATTCATTAAAACCGCATTTAATGGTTGCTTTTTTGTCAAATTGTTCTCCCTCCTTATTATCTTGGAAATGTTTAGCCCGCTTCACAGGGAGACAGCACACGAATGCTTGATTGACATGATGGTGACTGCAAAGTTTCTTCAATTATCCTGGCAAGGTTACCATGGCTGCCTCTTGTTTCACAGCAGGTCCCGTTCTGAGCAGAGAAGTACTAAACTCTACACTTTTGTAACCTATGAATTTTAAGCCCATTGAGATTGTATATTACATGGACAGACATGGAGTTAGAACCATTAAAAAAGGATTTTGATATTTAAAACACGTGGGTGCATATTTGTGTGAAAGTCAGTACACTGTATTGAAGTACACCAAAAACTACTGGATTGACTTCATGCAATTTTGTACAGCTTTGATCCCCAGAAGATAAATGCTACTGATTCCACTGATCAATTATCATCAGGTCAAAATGTTAATTTGTTGATACATTCAAAATACATGCGAAACCAATGGCCTCTCAGTCAGCTGTGGTTTATGGAATGGGTGAAAATGAAATGTTAGGATAATAATTGTCATTGTGAGCATGTACTGGCTCACTCACACTATGGTAAAAATACGATTGCAGCCTCCCTGCAACGAGGAAACTCAGTGGTTGCACCGAAATGTTTTGCTGTTGGAAACCGATTGCAAGTACTTGCAACCATCAGTTGGTTGCACAGAGGGTTAACACCCTCAAACTCTGGGTGGCCACAAGGCAATTAAACTGACTGCAATAACTCTCAGACAGATTAGAAAAAAGTTTGCAAATAACTGATTTCTAGGTCATTAATGCAGAGAAAGTGCCAACATGTCTGAGTCCGTCTGCGCCAGTGTTATCTTGCAGTCACTGTAAATTGGCGTCCTGCAGCAACTGTGTCACTATTTGAAGAATCTAAGAGGTTCTAGCTGGACTCTGAATGTAAGAAGTTAATGTGAATTTCTTTATATAATCACCATATTATCACAAACAGATTGCAAATAACTGCCATCTTCACCCCATTCAATTGCAAACTGATAGCAGACTGGCCATCTTGAGGGGTCAAAGTTGGTTAAAACAAATGTTTTGAGTTTTTACTGCAGTTTGTATGAATCAATAAATAATAGTTATTAAAGGGTAGTTCTATTTCTTTTGGGGGAAAAAATGTAGACTTTACTTTTAGAGCCTGAAGTTTTTGCACACCAGTGTCCATTCCCTGGAATGCATTCATCCAGAGTCAGTGTCCATTCATTCATGTAATGACTGTATTTACAATATCAGGTTTGCTTGAAATATAAAACATATTGCTCATAGGGTTAGAAGATACAAACTGAGCAACAATTTTCATGACTGTGTAAAATTCTTCAATGCTAAGAATATACATGGCATCTCACTGTAAAAACAAAGGCAAATATTTGGTTTAAATGCGCACAAATAGAGTTCACCGGCGGCATTGATACTCTGAGTCGTGTGATGTCGGAATAATAAATTTGCTTCACAAGAAATGAAGCGTTAACAAACATGCAACTTTAGAGGATGTGGTCTTTATCTTCAGGGATTGCTGCAGAACAAAAAACAAACAATGACAGCAGCTTTGGAAAAAGCGATACCCCAGACAGGAATGAGTAAAGTACGAATGAGAAAACGAAGACATTAACCCGCATATTCCTGAAGGACGTTCATGTGTGCAGGACGTTCATTTGGCTGGCTGGGTTGCGGGTCTGCTCATCCAGCCGGCCTGCACACCGCAGACAGATGTTTGGCCAGCCAAGCCTGCAGCGCCACAGGCAGTGTGTGTTCTAGAAAAACCCAGAGCAGATGCTTCTACCTGGTGTCCCACCCGCCTGCCGCGCCGCTATTGTGGATATGCTTCAGTGGCCATCACATGACCTCAAAACTGGGTTTTCAGATTGTGTGCTGTCAATCACACTGATGACAAAGTAGAGTGGGTCTGGAACTGATAGATTTCCTCGGGTCGAGTCAGCATGTTTGTCAAGGTGTATCTGACAGGCTGAATTTGTTTGCCAGATTGTTTTGAATCATGAAATCCAACAGAAACAATATCATAAGAAAGTAATAAGAGGATCATTCTTGAAAAACTACATCGGAATATAGGTAAAAACATATCACATAGATGTTACTTCTCATAGTTACTGAGTAAGTAACATCAAAAGATACAATGCATTATCTAGATTTCTTTCAGCCTCATTTTCCCATGTTGTTTGCTCTCCAAAGATATAAACAGTCACCGTCCCAAACAAACAGAAACGCACTCTTTGTCCCTCTCCACGCTCCCTGTGTTATTACCAAACCCGAGGAAACTTTTGAAGAGATTCAAAGACACTCAAGATTAAAGATTTATTTGTTCTTTTGATGTTGCAGCAGCATTTTTGTCTTATTTCTGCAGCAAATGCAGCGTGGTAATGGTGGTGGTGGTGGTGGGGTTCTTTGCAGTGTGGCTGGTGGTGACCCAGAACTGCCAGAGAGAGAGGGAGCTGGCCTGACGGCTGGGCTCTTGTCTTAAAACCCTCTAATGAGGAATAGTCCAGTAATGGTATCACTTCCTTGGAACCTCAAAGGACAGGCCGTTTACTTGCTTGTATTCATTTACACTATACAATGATGTGAAAAAGAAGAAGAAAAAAAGATTAGTAGGAAGCCAGACATCTGGATGGCTTTGTTTTGCAGCATTTCTTGATAGTCTGGTGCTCTTCACGTCTAGCTAGTCTACATTATTACTTTTTTACTTTCTGTCTATATGAGGGAACGTCTTTTGTTGCATTGATTTTGATAGAGATTGTACAGTTATTGTCTTGTATGCCTAGTGTCTTTGCCATATTTTTTTTTCTATTGATATGCAACAATGAATGCAAGGAAACGTTCTCCCTTTTCACCAAGGAATCTTTGGTTGCATTGATAAGATTTAATAATCAAACGTGTCTTTGAATGTTTTGATTTGATGCTTAGATTTCAATTAAGCTTTGAATTCCAATAACAGCTCATTGTTCTTGCTTTTATTAACTGCTCTATCTCTTAGATTCATCAGGCATATCTCAGTGTGCGGCGCATCAGTGCATCTCTCTCCCATCTGGTCCAGAGCCAGCAGAGAATCATACTGCCCCCTAGTGCCCATAGTCATTAGTAACACAACGGGATTGATGGGGCAGCTGTCAACCAGACAATACTCTGGTACTCTGCCAGTGGCTCGATACCAAGATCTGTCATGGGCAGCAATGCACAACAATAGAATCTACCGATTGGAGTGGTGCACACTCCTGGCTTGACACTGGTCCACCGCTCGCTATCGAATGCCTGTTGTTTCCCTCTCTCCACTCACAAGACCCCTACTTCAGCAATCAATAGAACGTGGGCTGTTGCCCCGAGAAGAGAAGATGAGGAATCCAGGTGAACTATTGTCAAATAGTTCTGGTGAAAACCACAATTGTGGCTTTGCTGGAAAGTGACTGAATGTGCAGCAGTGGGCATATCATCGCGTTAATGTTGTTTGTTTCTGGAGTCAGATGGAAATTTTAAGTGGAGCTATTATGGTCATTTCCAACTCCATATTTTTAATCTTGGACTCTGTTAAAGTAGGTTTACATGATTCAGTTAAAAAATTCTTATTTAAATTTGATTGGGCCTTGATGCATCCCCTCCATTCATCCTTTTGAAAAGAAAAGCATTTTAGCACCCTTCCCCTCCCTTTAAGCCAACTTTCTTCTGATTGGCTGCACCTAGCACAGAGAAGGTTTGAACAGCAGGTGGGAGGGGCTTCTGTGCCTGAGAAGATAATATCAAGGATATCCACTAAAGGAATTTGAATCCTGAGCTTTTGCTTCACATTGATTCCTTTTATTTACACTTATTTCATTATTTGAAACTTTGGCCATGTTTAATATGAGCATCCACCATTGTGACAGTATATATAAGACAGGAAATAAGGGAAAGCATAATATGTTCACTTTAAGCATAATATTATGAAGATTAAAGGTGGGGATTCATATACAGCATGGGTAATAGAAATGATGTATTAAGCTTCAACACCAAATAAACTGGGTGCACATCAAAAGTCAAAAGAACCAACATGATGTTTTTGACACACTTTCATCATAATTACAACAACCGCTTGCAACCAGCATCCAGTCTTATATTTTAGTTTACGTATCACTTGTCTTGCCCCAAAATACAATATAAGCTCAAGCAGCTGCCGGCTCCTAACCAACATCCAAAGTAAATGCTCCAAATGACAAGACAGACTAAATACCTCCTAACAAATGATACAAGACTACAGAAGGCACTTTAACAAAGGAAGTATGTAATGAACCCAAGGTGCCTTCTCCCCAATACATCATCCTGAGCGAATTTGCCAGAATCACTCTCTTTACCTCCAAGCATGGTAAATGAGAATTTATGCCCTCGCTACTTTATCATTCTTTACTTTTTTTTTTTAACCCCATGAGGTAGCCGTGCCATGCGAGACAGATATTTTCACCAAAGGCAATATCCCCTCGCAGTAATTATATCAGAGTGAGAGAATGGCTCATTAACATATGTTAGGCATGTCAGGAATTTACAAGACCCTTTTGTAGATGCCTCTCATCAGTGTGCTGCTCCCATCCGTATGGTATCTCCTTT
>VUQJ01015008.1:36125-48113 GCA_015108635.1 Andinoacara biseriatus | reverse complement strand
GCTCAGTAGTGACAGATAGAAATAACTCTTCACTACACTTTTCTAATGCTTACAGCACACGACACTGAGAATAAAACAACACAAAATAAGATTCAGTAAGAAAACAGTCACAATTAAAATGTCATTGTCCTCCAGTCCTCACTCAGCTTTCCTCTCTCCCTCTGTGTGTGTGTGTCTGTGTGTGTGTGTGTGAGAGAGAGAGAGAGAGAGAGAGAGAGCAGTCTACACTGAAGCCCTCAAACCTCCTAAACTGCCTTGCATAATTCCCTTGAGAGCAGTTTTTGCTGTTTCATCACTGTAAACAAACAATACTTCATTTTGTGAGTCTGTACTTTGAGTGCAATTATCACATTAAAAGCTATAAGAATCAAATCTACTGATGTAACATGATTAAATTTAATTTCAAAATGGAATGTTTCTTTGTTTTTTTGCTCATGCACATATACAAGGCAAAATAGTTAGGACTAGAACTTACTACACATACCACAAATTTATAGTTAGGATTCTTCTACTAGTGTCTCTGATTCCAGCTGGCTCATTGTTCAGAGTCCTGTTATTACACTGTAGGTTTGTTCCCACCTTTGTTAATCTAAATGTATGTAACCAGGCACTCCAGACATTTAGCAAGAGATGGATAGGGCATCTTGACTATCTTGTGAACACTGAAGATCTCAGACTGGTGAATCATGAAGGTTTTCTTAAGACTCAGCATGCTTTTCATTGAATGCTGCTCTCCTGTTTCTTTTCTCAATGTATCTGTTCACATCATCTGGTTTCTGTGAATATTTCCATATACACAAAACAGTGAAGTCAGTCCGCATTGTTACCTGTTCATCCCTGCTCTTTTATATTTGGACCAGTGGAGTCACTAGTGTCAATATTACGCTTTGCTAGCCAATCAGTACAATGATGTCATTGTTTTCAGCTGATTGAAAGATCCTAAAATACCCATTATACTGTATTGTACACATATATTATACATGCTCAGCAAACAAATGCAGACACTGTATGTGCTGGTAAAAAGCGTGAAGCCTGAAGATTAAAAGTCTGAAGATTAAAAAAAAGAAACCCTATCAACATCACACAGTAACATATATATTGTTTTCAAACTGCATTTATTGGTATTTAGGTTTACCTTGGACATATTATGTTCTAATTGTGTTGAACTGTCACTTACAGGAAGCACTTGCTTACAGGAAGTAATACTGTAAGCAATATTACTTACAGGAAGTGTGATTTATTATCCTCTCTTTCCACAGCACTCTCACACACACACACACACACACACACACATTTCTTCAGTGGACCTTTGACTGTTACTTGGTTTCGGGAGATCGAACCCAAACTCAAACTAGTACTTTACTTCCTTTAGTTTCAGGTAAACACTGAACCAAGGACAATGAACACGAGTTCATTTGACACTATATAAGTTACTTTATTGGAACTTTTATTTTGTCTCCAAAATAGAGTTGGGCCACGACTGTGTAAAGAAATATGTTCCCACAACATGAGTAATACAAGTGCGCTCAAACACACACACATTTACACACACACATGCACACACACACGCACACACACACACACACACACACACAGGGCAGTGGATTAAAGCAGATTTTTTTGGCTGGGAACAGAAGCAGATGGCACAGTTGGAGTCACAGCATCAGTAATAATGCTGAAATAGCACTCAGGCAATATTTGCTCTTTATTAATGGCAACAGGATTTTGTTTGAATAAAAGGTTTAGATGATGCAGACAGAGATAGCAGCACAAAGCAGAGGCCGTGGAGATGATGATCAGATTATGCCCATCACTGTTGATTTTATTTTTGGCAGTTTAAGAAATACAAAGGAATTGCATCCCTTTGTTAAAATGAAATTCTCACATTGGCAGTAACTCCCTTTCAGAGCTAACGGTCCAATCAAATAAAACCATTTAAAGGTCGCAGCATATTAGACCTGCAACTGTGACAAGTAATTATGGTCCCAGCAAACACTTGCATGGAAAAGATTTATAATAAGATCAATATAACATGTCTGTGCCGTTACTGTGCACAACGGTGAGTTTCAGCTCTCTTCAAAGCTGCATTCAGTCTCATCGCTTGTCATTTACAATTGTCCCTGTTCTGTCTCTCTGCAGAGATCCTAACACTTCTTGTCACACTGCTTTTTCATCACTGGGATTTTCTTGTCGCACTTTTCTCTTTCTCTTCACAGGTTGTCCTGCAGTCGTCTCTTGAGGCTTTTCTCACTCACTTTTTGTTGCTCAAACTTTATTTTGATGGGTTTTACTCCTTCCTTGAAGGTCTCGGTTTTCAGTTTCTCCACCCTCTGCTTTTCCATCTGCATGTCCCTTTCGTTGTGATTCTCCTTCCCCTGATGTAAGAGCCTGTTGTCCATTTGCTTTTTCCTCTCATCCTTCTTCCTCCTCGGCTCCTCTAAACTCTGGATGAGTCCAACTGTCTGCAAAGAAACTCTTGTCATTTCTTCCCTTTTGTATTTGCTGAAGTTCTCTTTCTGTGTTTTTTTTTTTTTAAACTTTAATCCTTTTAGACATCTCCTCCACTAATATCACTTTCTCCTTCTTTGTAACTCTGTGAGGTCTTACCTGTCAAATCTTTCATGTCTTAGCCAGAACTTCCGTCATCTACAATTCTTGTACTTTCTTCTTTCTGTTATTTTCCTCCATCTCTGACCTAAAGGCCTCCCCTCTTCTCTTACCAGGTTCTCCTTCTTCTATATGTCAAGCACCCGTTTTTTCCTGAGCTCAATCATCTCCCTCTGTCCTGATTTTTGCTGAAATGTCTCTAGATTTCTTTCATAGCACTCATTTATTATGTTCTGCTGCTCCTGCTTCTCATTCTACAGCCACTTCTTCTGCAGCTGACGAACCATGTCTTCATCTATTTTCTGGAAATTCTCAGAGTGCTTTTTTTTACTGCCTCATGATATCCACCAAGCGAAAGGAGCTCCAACACCGGCGCTTTACCACTGGAGTACTTGCCACCGCTTGTGCCCAGCAGCTTAATTCCTGCACCCATCTATCATACAATATTTCATAGCTGTCCCTTCCATGGATGTCCACCACTAAGAAATGCCTATTATTTCTGCCTTTCCTCGCTTCTGCTCCCATCTGGGAGGTAGAGGAGGCTAATACACCTTTCTTCTTCCACTTCTTTCTTCACCTCTTGTGGATTCTGATTGGTATTAAGAAAGAAAGAAAGAAAGAAAGAAAGAAAGAAAGAAAGAAAGAAAGGTGCAAAGTTGCTGAATGACATGTCGTTTGTCCTCACCATTTAGCTCTATAGAAATCCCAACACTGTGGGTGTGTCAGACCATGTGGCACATAAATCCCCTCTGGACTCCACCCATAATTAACACTTTTTTTCCCTGATAACTGAAGAAAGTTTGTATATCTGAGGCACTCAGCTCAACAGGTCTCTGCGCTGAGAATAAACAGTCTGGAGAGAAACAGTCTGATGAAGCAGATACAAGCAGTTGTGAGTGTTGTCAAAGTCCAAAACAAAAAAAACAAACCCCCCCCCCAAAAAAACAAAAACAACTGCATTGGCCTACAACTAATTTCCTTCGGGATCAATAAAGTATCTATCTATCTATCTACAAATTAGTCGTAGGCCAATGCAGTTGTTTTTGGGTTTTTTTGGGGGGGGGGTGTTTGTTTTTTTTTGTTTTGGGCTTCTTTAATTGCCATTTAGGCACCAGCAATCACACGAATGGCTAAAACTGTTTGCAGTAACTTGATGCTGCAGCTCTAGGAAAAAAAATGTCATGCCCTCGGGCTGGTTGGTGTCTGTCCTCTCCCACTCTCTCTGTGTTTGTGTGTTGTGGGTGTGTTTGTAGGGGTGTCCGGGGCCTGCCTTGGAGGCGGTTCCCCTGGTCTCCTACCTGGGCTGGGCTCACGGACGACTTCTCCACACCTGCTACTAATCTCCTCATCACCCTGGCTCTTCTTAAACCTCCAGCAGATCATCAGTCTTCGCTGGATCATTGACTGTTCAACAGTTAGTTTCGGCCCGCTCTAGATGGAGTCCTGGTTTTTTTTTTGCTTTGCTTTGCCTAACTTGCATTTTCTCCTGTGCCCAGATCTTGGTGCGAGGTCCAGCCTGCCTCCCCTGCCGCCTCTTGGTGTTTTGGAGCCAGTCCTCAGTTTTCCCCTGCCTGTCCTCTGTTGGCGTGCCCCAGCCTCACGTCCTTGCCTTTTCCGCACTCACTGTAAATAAATCTTGCACCGCAACCTACTTACGAGTCTGTCTGGATTCTCTGCTCTGCCTGTCGTGTCAAAAAAATGTCAGCTAAATGTTGCCCTTTGTGTTACTTTCACAATATGCTGAACAGACAGATAGATAGATAGATACTTTATTGATCCCGAAGGAAATTAGTTGTAGGCCAATGCAGTTGTTTTTGTTTTTTTGGGGGGGTGTTTGTTTTTTTTGTTTTGTTTTTCCCAAACTCCACTAGATGGAAGCAAAGGTTAGTTCATCTCATAAGAGCCTGTTTGTGCCACTGGAATGAGAGCAATGACAAGAAGGACAGTAGACTTTAATTCTTTTTCTTTATTTTTAATTAATTATTTAATTTAATTGTTGATTCAAGTTTTATTCTATTTAATTTTTTTAATGTAATCTTTTTAAATCCTGCAGAAAGAAAACATTTAGTCAGTTGATGAAGGAATGTATTTGGTGTCTGAAAATGGGAACGTCTATAGAAAAAAGGATGAAATTCAATTTGCTTACATCCTATTGATATGATTTCCTTCCTATTGGAAGAAATCGTGGGGGGCAATGTGCATTTTTACAGCATTCTCAGCTGGATCCTGTTCTGGGAAACATGAGGTCAATAACATTAATACTTTTGTCATTTAGGAACTGCTTGCACACTCTGGCCACATAAGGATAGGCATTGTCCTGCACCAGGGCCCACTGCACCAGCATAAGGTCTGACCACTGGCTAACACGTGGAGGTCTGTATAAAGCTGCCAACTAGGCGTGCTGGATGATGTTGTAGCAATCTGCACGGTGCTGGGCTGTGAGCACAAGCCCCACTAAAAGATGCTGAGTCTTTATGACATGCTCATGGAGTCTGTGTGTGACAGATTGGTCAGAGGCATACACATGATTGCTCATCTTGCAGGAGCTGGACTACCTGTGCAACCTGAACAGGCTGCAGGTCCCATCTCATACTACCAAAAATGACAAGGACACAAACACGTATGAATGAATATTTTATATTTTGTTGGAGTTATAAAACAGTTGGAGTAACAAACTGCACCCTCAGAACCATTTCTTAAAATTTACTTTAGTTTTACTTTATATGGCATACACATCCATGTCTGCTTTGTATGCTTGCATACCTGATTTGAAATGTAAATTAAGTTAGAGATGCATTAATTTGTGATTCTGAATCAACTCTAATTAGATGTAATCTGCCCTCTAGAGGCTCTTTTCAGAACTGAAACCTTTAAATAAAATAAACTGTTTATTCACTTGCCTGCCCTCTCCAGTCCTAGCAAACTGAGTTTAGTGACACTAGTTATCACGAGTCTTGTGTTCATCATCGTGAACAGGGCATGGGTAATGACTGCTCTATAACATAGATTCGGGTAGAGAAGATGCAATGTCAAGTTAAAAAATGGCATGTTATTAAAAAAGAGAGAAGGGGACAGTTTTGTGAAATGTATTCATCTACATACATCACACACACTGAATAAGAGTTAAGCAACCACAAACTGGGAGATCAAAAAACATATTTAATAACACAGTATCAAAGGTTTATTTTTAGTTGTATCATTGAGCAAAGTGTAAATTAGTAATAAGGTACAGTACATCATTACATTGTCCTCAAAAGGTACAGTTACGGTCTGCTTAAAAGTCTTTGTAAGGAGGAAGGAAGTAAACATTCACCTTTTTTTCTTCAAGTATTGAGAACTTGTAAACCAATGTCAGCTTCACATGGCTGCAACAGTTTCACCTTACATAATCCACCAGTGACAGTGCCTATAAGAACAGATGTGATTCATCATGTAGGCTGCGTCACTGACCTTTAGATCGTTTCAGAAGTATTTCATGTTTCTCTGCTGGTGCGCCTCCCACAACTGAGTCTTGAAAACAGGATCCTCTGGTTGCTTAAAATGTAAGGCAAGAAATGTAATGCCTATAGCTGTTAGCTCATCAATAATAGAGTCCACGCATGTTCAAGGCAAGGCCTAGATTGTCTTACCGCTCCACTGCTCTGTGACACATGCAAGCAGACCTTACATAAGCTAAGTGTGTAAGTGTGTGATTAAATGCATGATTTGTGCGCAGTGACCTCGTCTTCTTTATGTCAAAACAAAGAAAAACACTCACATACATACACACAGAGACACACACACACACACACACACACACAATACTGACTTTCTTGCAGACAAAATAGTCTTCATCTGATGTTGCATTAAAGTAGAAATGAGGCATAACAAGGGTTAGTGTTGAAGAAAAGATGAAGAAGCTGTCAGGATGCCTTGGCAATGATGAGAATGCTCATGAGGAAGACCATGACGAAGAAGATCCACATGAAAAACCGATCCATCACCTTGGCAACCTTCTTCCACTCTGCTACCTTGATACACGTAGCTCTCTGCTCACGGAAACAGTTGGCGATGTATTCGATGTTCTTCACCACCTGACAAAAGGACAGACGGGTGGGAAAAACACTTAAAGGTTATTTACATAACATCCAGAAGACCATTGTTGTTATTGACACTTGTGGCCATTAGATGAAGCTCAGTCAGTAACCTACTTTTTGTGTTTGCATGACTGCAGTCAGGCTGCTGCCTGGTGAGATTTACACAAGACAGCACTGACATGTTGCAGTGTTGCATATACTGTATATCACTCATTTTGTATAAGAACTGAGTGGCAGTGTATACACTGTAATCCTGCATTTAGGTATAATGACTTCAAAGTCCTTCTAAAAGGAAGTCTCGGCCATTTATTTTGAAGTATTATCTAAATTTAATTTAATTTTAAAGGACACCAGGACATAGGAGTACATCACCAGTGAAAGTGGAAGACAAACATTTTTAAAAATTGTTGGCATTGTCCCAAAATAAGATAAAAAGTTTTTTTCCCCTGGAAGTTATACTTGTGCTGCTATCAGTGCTGTTCGCTGCGTATGTCCGTCTTTACATTGCTCTGGTCCGTTTCTGTGCGAAGCAGTTTCTTGCTCAACACCTTTGCTTTGTACCATAAATTCATTTATTCTTGGGCAAACACATAGTTGGACTTATCACATATCATGGTTTACATTGGCTGGTGACGCATTCTGGTAATCTAGAAAGCATATGCATGCAAACTAAGGTTTGTGTCAAGGCTGCAGGTGTGACAGGCAGAATTTAGACCTAAATGCAGGATTATGTAGGCAGACAATAATTTGAGTAGTTTTAATGAAGTATTTTCCAAAATACCGAACAGGAAGACTTGATCTCAGGTGGACGGAATCACTCTAATGAGACTGAGGAAAGCACGAACATAATCCAGACAACTAACTATGGAGGCCTGACAATTTTAGTTTTAGTAGAAAATTTTAGTAGTTTAATGCATAATACTGTCAAGAGAGTTTTTTCTTTTCCATGTGCTGTAATCTGGTATTGCTTTCATCTGACAGCTTTATACTTGCTCAGTGTAAAGAAAATAATGTCATCCCAAAGCCACTTTACACCCTCAACACATCCACTGTTTCCTTCTCAGTGCTGTGATGCGTTTTTTTAAGTAAAGGTCTAAATCGGTTTCAAATCAGATGTTGGATAAATTAGTGATGTATAAAAATACTAGGCAGTTTAGTACAGTACAGGCTAATCTGGCTAGTTTGCAGTACTGTGGTGGCGTTTACAGTGATGCAACATGTTGGACTGGTGCACGGAGGGCTGTGGTGTTCATGGTCAGTGTTACATCAGAGGTAGAAAAAAAATCAGTTTATATTGAAGCTGATCTGTCAGGTTATATCTTGTTGAATTCCGTTAAATCTACAAAGAGCAGTAAGGTTCAGATTAGCAGCAGCACAGGCCAGCTGATCACAGCCTGTATGCAAAGAAAATAAATCTGCTGGGGCTCACAATACAAGGTTTTATGGAAGCTTTTGATTGCAGGTTAGTATCTTGAAATTTCAGCAGCTAGCTGACTAACCTTAATCTGCTTCTTCTCTAAAGTTTTACCATCAAAATACAAGAAATACATTTATTGGTCATTTATTGTTTCTGTCCTTATCTGGAGTTTGCTTAAGAGTTCATGTTGCACCGGGATAAAAGTTTTTTGATTTGTGGATTTCATATCTAAACCAGCTGATGGCTTAGATGATGGCACTGTACGGGAGCAGAACAGGGACACTGAGGGATGGATCTTTGAAACATGGATTTCTGCAGAAAATCCTTCCCCAATCACCAACTCCATAGGCTTTAAGAGGCCACAGACGTGAGGAATATCACAATTTATCACCAAAAAAAAAAGCTAAATACTGCACTTTGAAGAAAGCGCTTCTAAAATAAGATCAGTTGCATCTATAAGTAGTAAAAGAAGAAACACCATGCAGCGTCACCTGTTTATGTTGGATGCACTGACAGCAGCAGGGGCAGGCAGGGATTTGATTCTTCTCTGAGGAATAGAGAATCTGGTCCTTAAGGCCCCCATTCAGGTGTTGGAGGTGTGCTGGATGACGAGGGGCCTGGTAGTCCAGTTCATCCCTCCTGATGTGGTGGTAACGCTGAGTGGGCTCATGGTTTGCCTCACCCCTCTCCAGCCTGGAAGCTTGGTTACTATGGTTTCTGTAATGGTGATGCCTGCCTTTGGTGCTGCCATTTGCCTGTCTTTTGTGACGGCTATTGTGATGATGCACGCTGCGACCATTGCTGTACTTATATGTATCACTGTCAGCATAGTAGAAGCCATCGTGGAAGCGGTCATCATGGTAGCAGCTCTTATCACCCATGGGTTCTTCTGGATACAGCGGGGTCCTCTGGCTCTCTGGAGTGGTGCAGTTTTCCCCAACTTCATAGACAAAGAAGATTTTTGACATGTAGTCAATGATGAGCACCTTAGCCCAGTAAGGGACAGGTTTGGCCTCAGCACCGCAGAAATGAATGTTCATGATGAAGATGGTGAGAGAAGTGGAGGCTGTGATCATAGTCATGGTGGCAATGTAGTACTTCCCTAGAAAAGAAGACAGAAGAAATTACATGCATGATGCAAATTTCGCATACAGATTAGTCACACATAAAAAGAAAATGCTGCAAAATTAATTAAAAAAACATTTTTTAATACAGCGTCATGAGATAGCATGTCAAACTGTAATATATAATCATGATACCGAGTAAGTTATGCGACACTCATGCAAAATTAATTAATTCTGAATCAAGTTTTTATTATTTCAGAAACAAATTTTGGTGGTTATGAGTTTCAACAGTTTCCATACTTCCAAGAAAAAATCAGACCTATGTAGGGCATGCTCTCTGCAGGAGGCATGCTCTCAGCCACCAACAACTGGAACACAGTGAGCGCCAGCAATACTGTCACCCCCAGGGAAACTTTCTCCCCCGAGTCGGCTGGAAGGTAGAAGCCCAGTGGGGCCAGGAATGAGATGAGGAAGCAGGGCAGGAGCAGGTTGAAGATGTAGAAGGAGGAGCGCCTCTTCAGGAGCAGGGTGTAGGTAATTTCAGTATAAGGGTCAGAGCAGCAGCCATACATCATGACGTTTCTAACCGCTGGCATGCCGTGACACTCCCACTCCACGTTCTCTACAAAGTCAGAGAGGTCACCAGTGTCCATGCCCAAACTGATGTCCACCTGTGTGGAGAACACACAAGAGCACGGTGAAAAGATGTCAGGGAAATACACACAAACAAGCAAAATCATCACTGCACTCTTGAATTTCACAACAGAAGGGATGGGAAAACCAAGACAACCAACATTTAGACATACTAACCCCAAATATCATCATAAAATGTTTTATTTTTTTAATGCTTTCATACAGGACAGCAGTGAGCAGGATCATATCATGTACAACAAACTGAAATTGACTTGTTTCTCTTAGGAAAACATGGATAAATATGCTTAATAAGCTTCTCAAACCTCTCCTCCAGCATATTTTACTTGTGTTCAGCAACAGTATTCTCATCTAAACCATGTTGGAGCGTCTGAGCAAACAGACCAACAATGCTCTGTCAAAGGTGTGCTGTTTTTCTCTACATTTTTAGATGTCTGCCGCCTCCTTGTGCCGCATGCTTCCTGTGTGTACGCACACCTGGTTTCCATTGTAGGTCCAGGAGCCAAAAGTGAGATTGCATTGCTGCCAGTCAAAGGGGAAGTAGGAGACATCCACCACACAAGTACTCTTTGTGATGGCCGGAGAGTCCCAGATGATCTCTCCATTGTAGCGCAGCTTCACGTTAGTGTTGGATGGGCCTGACGACTCCTCGTCTGCTCTACATGGACAAAATAAAGAGAGACTGAGTTCAATCTGATGCACCTTTTCACTTGATTTCATTAACTCTCGAAATATCACTCCTTGTCTTCTTTCTGTTCTTCTCTGTTGTTACTGACTTGTTATAGAGGACTATGTCTGGCTTCCAAACCAGGTCACTGGGGATGTTGATCATTTCTAGGTCATCATATTCCTCCTTGTCCCACTTCAGATAGGCATCATGCCAGACCTGCCTGATCCACAGGTATGTGGTTAGCACCTGGTTTTTCTCATCCTAAACACACATTCACGCAAATGCATAGTGACAGAGAGAGACAGGCGTGACATTTAAAAACATTGAAGGCCTAAATTTCTGAGAGGCTCACACACATGAATCCTGAATAAGACTCCTACTTTATACTACAGTTACACTGACTGTGGTCCCCACAGAAAGAGCACACTGAAAGGCTTACTGCCCGCTGGTACTACTCTGAAATCAAATCATTTGTCTGTAGCTCTGAAGATGTGGCCACACAGTCTGTGAAAATAGTCTCTTTGTCAGGTGTGAGAAATTTAAAAAGGTGAAGTGATCTGAGTATCTCAGCTTGCGTTGTTAGAAATGTAAATTTGTCACTGAAAGTTTGAGTTTCAAACTGGAGGTGTGGAGTTTTAGAACAGCCACTGAGGGTCCCACACAGCAGGCTGCAGGGTTGTATGAAGGGACTTAAACATGGGAACCAGTGGTTTTGGAGCTTGACATTTAGAGACTGCAATTTCTATAACTTAGCGTAAATATGATTAGATCTTTATCTGCATTCAGTTGCAATATTGCGTATCTTAATCTTTATTATGACAACCACAAAACAACCTCTAGCATGCGTGCTCAAACATGCACGACTGATGTATGATGTGTGAATAGCAGCTGAGTGTACTTAACTGCATTAGCCTGTGCAGGTGTACATGATAAAGCAAAGGCTGACTGCATGTGAGTTATTAACACTGTGCTATAAATAAGTGGATGTATGCTACAAGGAAATGTGATTTTAAGCTTCTCCTTTAAACTTAAAGGTTTTCATTTATCATCATAAAAATACATACTATCCTAATTCTATCTATTATTATTTGTTCTTTATTATACACCACTTAAAGTGCATCCTGTGGGTTATGCCACAGTAGTTTTTGTTTTGTTTTGTTTTGTTTTGTCGTTTTTTAATTTTTGCACAAACTGCACTTCTCAGTAATAAAATCTTGAACCAGTGTGGCCAAGCAGTTTTCAAATCCACATAATATTTCTTCTAATATAGCAGTCATCCCACAGTTTGAAAGTGGGCCAAATACACCTGGTTATTTGTGTATGTAATTAAATAATAATAAAAATTCCACATTATGCAACCTTAAAAAGGAGGGTGCGGTATATGTATGTATGTATGTGTATATATATATATATATATATATATATATATATATATATATATATATATATATATATATATATTTTTTTTTTTTTTTTTCTTTTTTTTTTTTTTTTTTTTTTTTT
>VUQJ01015008.1:8097-36105 GCA_015108635.1 Andinoacara biseriatus | reverse complement strand
TATATATATATATATATATATGCGCGCGTGTGTGTGGTGTGTAAAACTTTGAGTCACATAAGAGGGCATCCACAAACTCCACTCACCATATCTTTGATCTGTGACAGGGTGATCTGCAGGGACACATTGAGGGCTTTGTCTGTGTCCTCTACGGGTCTCAGCGCGTTGGAGTAGTTCTCCATCAGGTCAGTTAGAAGTTTGCGGGCATAATGACCCTGAGCACAATGTGACACTGAGGAGCAACACACACAGCACACAAAGAGAATGGAAAGCTGCACTAAACAGAAAGAAGGAAACCGTGTAGATGATAAAAGTAACAAATCAACCTCATGCCTCAGTTGTGCACCAGTTAGCTACAGCTCGGGCATCAAAATGAGCCATCATGAAGAACTGACCTCGCGCCAAAAGGCAGATCCAAACCATCAGCAATGCCTTCCTCATTCTTAACCAGTCACAGGCCCGAGGATCAATTATTCAGCAAAGCAGTCGCCGGGACAGCCTGGGTCCTAATCCAGCGTCACTCGATTCTGATCTCCATTCTCCCTCGCTTAAGCTGAGCCTGCCGAGACCACAGAAAATTCTCGAAATCTTACATCCTGTTAGAAGCTCTCAATGCTTCACTAGTTGTTAGTCGCAGTTTGTCTCTGTCACTGTCTCTCTCTGTGCAATCGCTACTGGAACAAGACCTGGGGCTATCACACACACTCACACACACACGCATGCACACACAAACACTCAAACAAACACAGGTACAGGTGCAGTATCACATAGCACACATGCAGTGGGAGAAATGTGATGCCTGCAGCCCTATCCACTTCTGTACATGACCACAACCAGCTGTATGACACGCGCGCGCGCACACTGAACCTTACAATATTACACAGCTAATGACAAATGTCAGTCACACACATTCAGTGCAGCTCAGTGACACTTTCTTACCCATGTTCATGTCATTTAAGAGGACCACTGAGGCTGTGACACAAGCCATGCATTTCCCATGACAATGAATTTTACACAGATCCAGGATCAGGTATCACGCTGTAAACAGGAATTTTTAACATGGCAGCAAATCAATCAGTGAGAGCAGATTTTATCTTTGCCTTTTCCGCCAGCGTGTTGAAGAGGCTACAACTAATGGATCTCTGTAATACTGTCCAGCAGTCATGGCATCTTAATGCAGAGTATAATAAAACACTTTTTGTTTGCATGTTCCCATGAATCTGACTCTGTCTTTGACGCTGTTGTTTTGTGTGTTCGGACAAATACTATATATGTACTGAGTTTTGTAAAAGGGAAATTATGATCACCTTTTCAACTACTAAAAATAAAAGGAAACCATAAAACGGAAAAGGGAAAAGAAAGGTATTAAACAAGCATGTTTTTTCAAAGAAAGTGCATCTGTAAAATCTGAAAGTCTGCTTCCATGAAATACACAAAAGCTGAGCTTACTGAGATTACTGTCTAATGAAGTGAAGCAAGAAGATATTTTTTATTTATCACACAGCCTCTCTCTGTCTCTTCAGATGCATTTTTCCAGCTTAGTTGTTTGGACCTAGTGGGTTTTTTTTCCACAGCTGAAGATGGCAGAGTTGTAGCTTGCTGTATGTAAGTGTGAAGCAGGGCAGCACTTAAACAGAACAAGAGTCGATCAGCTTCATTCACAAAATGTACAACTTCGGTTCCATTTGTTAGACAAATACTAATAAATTAGTACAATGGAGCTGTTTTAACGTAGAACTGTAGAACTTTCGCTGTCATTTTGTTATTATAACAAAAACAGAAGGTCACATTTGAAAGTATTTATTTAATAAATACACTAGTGTACCAGTTAAGTCCAATACTGATTATAAAGGATCTTTTTGTTCGTGGGTAAATTTTAATACTTCTGAGAGAGGGAAGGAAGGAAGGAATTATGAAGGAATCAAATGTCAGTAAGAAATGTTACTGACACAGTTTTACTGTTTTATTCTGCAGAGAACTGTGCATGGTGATGTGATGTGTTAATGTGTCACTCAGTTTCTGTGGTACTGAGCTCGTATAGGACAGGTGTTTCCTGTGTGTGTGTGTGTGTGTGTGTGTGTGTGTGTGTGTGTGTGTGTGTGTGTGAGAGGGAGAGAGAGCGAGAGAAAGGAACACATGAACTAGAAGAGTTGTGCCAAAGTAAAGTTAGAGTTTGAGAAAGTCAGCCTTTAAACCATTTCTTATCTTCCTTTCGGTTCAGTGTGTGTGTGTGTGTGTGTGTGTGTGTGTGAGGGAGAGAGAAAGAGAGTGAGATAAAAAAAAAAAAAGAGAGGGACACAGAAAAGCCAAAGAACAGTAGTTTGGTGACAACTAAGGAAAATGTGTATAACGTGACTTTCGCCCTCCCACTATAATGAGCAACTTCTGGTGAATTGAGCTCATTTGCAGTTAAACAAGTCTTTTCATATACAATACTTGATTATTAAATATGCAATTTGGTAATATCCTATATTATTTTCATTGTCAAATCCCATGAAATAAACAACTAATTAACATTTAACTCAACTTCTGGCAATGGTCATTTGTGTAGCCAAAGTGTGACCTTACTTTTTGACCCTGTGCCACTGAGCTCAAGGGTTGTGAACAAACATCAGTGAGGCACATCATTGCACTGGAAATGCCCTTTTTTCCCCAGGTGTCCTTTGGCACACAGAGAAACAAAGGCTGAACTATTAAGGTTACTTTTACCTGCTTTTAGTTTCAGGGTGCGATGATGTGTAGTGGTTCACTGTCACATTGACTAAGGTCACCACAGCCTGAATGCTACAGGGAAGAGGCTGGAAAGTACCGAGAGGTGGTCTGTTAGTTTTGGCCTTTAAATGAATTTGACACTAGAATTGTTGAAAGTCAGATTATTATATAATTCTACAAATGCAAATTAAGGAGAAATATATTCCCTTTTTTGTTTGTTTGTTTGTTTGTTTGTTTGTTTGGTAAGTGAAAAGCCAATTTTGTACAAAATTGAGTCTATTGAAGTCAGTGTTGAAATGTGTTTCTTTCTTATTTTTCTATTTTCTTTTTTGTGGCAAAAACTGGAAATAATTGGCTGTTGTAATAGTAAAAGCATATGTGTGGCTATTATGCACAGTGTGAGAACCTTAGAATAACATCTAAATGAAATGCACCCATTATCATTAAAGTTATTAGCTACACTTTAGCTTTGGCTGCTATGAAATGTCCCCCAAGGCATACGAGAAAGAAGCACAGCCACCATTCGCTGACTATGAAGTGGCTTGGCTGCATACAATTCTTTATACCACTAGTGTGTGTGTGTGTGTGTGTGTGTGTGTGTGTGTGTGTGTGTGTGTGCGCGCGCATGTGAGAGAGAGAGAGAGAGACAGGCATACAACGATACAGAAGACAAGGATAAGGTATTGTGGTAGCTGTGGCAGAGAGCACAGTGAGAGATGAAAGCTGTGACCACAGCAGGCTGTCAAACATAATGTGCTCTCAAAGTGAAGCATTTCTCAATTGTCAGTCAGAATCTACTGACATGTATTAAAATGCATTTAAAATGTACATTTATCATCAGTTACATTTGATCATCTTTCAAAAACATATCAGCAGTAAAGTTAAAATTATGTTTTTTCTACTAAAAATGAGAAGAAAACGAGAAGATGAGACTGGCTTAAGATCTATAATCTAATTGTACAGCAAACCTATGTATTATATTTATAACTGTAGCCTTTGCATGTCCATGAGAATAAAAATATGTTAACCAACTAGTTCAGTACAGAGAGATTAAATTAAAGTTTAAGCCAGTCTTTACCTTTGCCATGTTTTGATTTCAAATGCAAATACCTAATGTTTCAACATACATTTTACACTGATAAATGTCCTGAATAGTGCTGTATCTATATTAGTATAACATGGTTATGAAACATGGTTATTAAATTAATTTGTGAATACTCAGGAAGTCTGATTTCTTGTACCCATGTCATCTGATATGTCTTTAGCATCATAAAACCTAATAATGCATTCATGTTTATTAAAGTAAACTCATCAAACTGTGGAGCTCATTTGTCTCTGTAGTTTATTAATACAGTAGATTTTTTGGCCCACTGTGCCACCTGATGCAATATAGTCAGTTAATGTACACGGTTTTCATAAAGTTCACCCTTTGTTAAGGTGGTCTGAGGCTTTTGTGTGTGATCTACATGGCTCTGCATTATAAGCAAGCGTGTAGGGTTGTCAGCACATGTGTAAGTGTGTGCAAAGAGAACGTGTGTGTGTGTGTGTGTGTGTGTGCGTGCCTGTTAGTGTGTGCAAACATGCTCACAGACGTGCCGAGAGTTGCTGTGTGTGTTTGCACAATTCTATCTATATTATGTACAGAATACACATGTGTGCGCTGGGATGTGGTTAGGTGTGTTTCACCATATCCTTGAAAAGTCTTCACTTGTACCTCTCATCCTCAGCAACTCTGAACACCACATAGGACAGAGATATGTAGAGAAAGGGCGGGAGACAACATGAGGGGGAAGGAAAAGCTTCTCTGAGCTTTGTTCCTGGGCCTTTGCTGTTCTTGGATGTTATTTTTTATACTTGCATTCAGTTAGAACACTGAAGGTTGTGTTAAACTGAAAAACTATTTGAAGACTAGCCGTCCTTCCGTCCGTTGACGTACATGTGGCTCACGCCTCATATTTAGGAGAAGCTTGTCTTATAATCGTGCGCTGATGACAACTCTGATATTTAAAAACAAAATGTTAACATAGCATCAATAATCCGTATATCAAAATACGGTAAATTATTCTTTTTGCATGCTTTTGTACAGTTACAGTTATGGACTCTCGCTACTTGTATTTTGAGCTTCATTTTAAAAGATGAAACAGAGCTTTATGTGGATAGAATTTTTGTATTGTTTTGATTTTTGCTTTTTTGTATACACTGCCATATCATCATCTTGTAAAAATTTTTTTTGAGAAATCTGACATTTCTGACCTTCACACTTTACAGTGGATCCTTCATTAGGCATTATCCCAGAGGCTCTTACCAGCCTAAACACTTCTGCGTATTATAACTTGTGTCAATATGAGTCCCAAAGCCCTGAGGAGCAGTTTTTTTTGGACTAAATTAATAAAACTAATGAATTGAATAAAGCCATGTGATATGCATATTATTTGAATTTTATATAATCAAAAATCAGTACCATTGACATTTTGCCACACATCACTCTGTATTAGTATACATTAGCCTCATAGCATAATTGCCTAACTCATTTTTAGGCAGTGGGAATAATGCAGAGTGGGGCAGAAATCTCAATTCGGACAAAATATGACTTGAGCAGTTATGCTATGAGGCTAATGATATATTGTACAGCTACTACACTACAGCTATACAAACCATACATCTCACGACACTGTTGGAAGTTTGAAGTCCTCAGACAGCTCAGACTGAAGAGCAGCGTTGTACACAAAACATCATAAATTGAATAAAGTCCCTATGTGGGAGCTCTTTGGTGTGCAGACCTTTTTAAATATGCTAGGTGTTTGTTTTTTCTTCCAGCATTCTACTGAACAGCAGTATGTGCAGGTCTGTTTAATTCTTTGTGGAAAGCTTTATCAAGATAATCATAATCATCATTAGTTTAAAGAAATAACCAAACATTTTATACAGTTTGACACGTGCAAAAAATCTCAAAGTATCTTTTAAAATGTGATATATACATAAATAAAAATGCACATATATAGAGAACTATTTTGCTTTGTATAGGAAGAGACTGTTTTCCTATACTGATTTTATAAACATTTGATTCACCCTTATTTTGTGAGTTTTAATCACTCAGACAATTTATAAAACAGTTGTACACAAAACACGCAGAATACAAAACAACAGCCACATTATAGAGTAGTTTAAAATCTTTACAAAAGTTGCCACTGCATTCTGTGACAACGCATACAAATTGGAATGTTTAGATATGTAAAATTAATAATTTTTTTAAAGTTCAGGACTAGTAAGTCACATAAGGCAAATAATTAATGGGAAATTTATTTGCGTTACATGACAAATAATCATGTAAAACAAATAGAAGTGACCTCAGACCTTTGACTTCTATTAGAAAAAGGCAAATAAACTTAAATCCAACACAACTTCACCAAAAACACCCAAAATGACGGAATAGATAACACTCAAAGTAACGTACAATTATGATCATTTTTACAAGTTTGGAAATGGCACTTCACAATTGCTTGTAAGGGTGAAATTTTACAGACACACTGAATGTTTGCATGAGTGAAAATCGTGTCAGTGTGTCAAACCCTTAGATTTTAATTTAGTTTTAAGTGAGTTTGCTGTTCCCCAAATAGAACACACACACACACACACACAATAGTGGGCAACATCAGATCTCCTTTTTTTGTATTTTCTAAATACTAAATTCTAAATGGCACAGTTTCAATAAAAATTAACACTTTATTTCTAGTAATATTTAATAAAATTTAACTATATACGAGTATGTTCAGCCCAACATTCAGCACATCTATTTATCATTTTCTTGATATACCTGATGAGAAAGAGCAATAAAAACACAATATTATTAACTTATTTCGTTTAAATAAAACGTTTCTATGAATTCAGTTGATGTTCTGGTTGTTTGGTTGTGACAAATGTGCAAATCTCACCATCAAAGCCCCATGCAATTTTAAAAATGTACCTTTAATTTGGCTCACATGTTAACATACTCTCCTCTTAAAGTTTTAATTAAGTACAAGTCCTTCACAAAAATACTTTGTCCCATTAGATCTAACTCCATATAAGAATAAACATTATTCTTTAGGACTGCATATCTGGATGACACAAACGTAAATTTTCACCTCTGTACAACTGAATCAGAGTCCATTAGGTTTTCAATCAGTGTATTTTCAGTTTAAATATTGATCCAGTTTAGGACGGTTTGTGAGGAGGTTAGTGAAAAAGAACCAGGTTTACCCCTACGAGGAAAACTGAGTTTGAACAGCATGTTAAAAAGTCATCTGATAAAAGGCTCAGGAGATCATAAAATCAAGTTGAAAGGCTCAAAAGACCTTGCACTGGTTTATGCTGAACATGCGTCTTCTGGCCTGTTTCTTGGCCTGGTTAACAACTGTCCGCACAGCGTACTCAAACACCTGCTGCACGCCACGGTTGCTTAAAGAGGAGCACTCCAGATAGCCTTTAGCCCGAACTTCTTGAGCCACATGTTTGCCCTCCGATGGTGTGATGCATACGCCCCGATGCCCACCCACTTCCCTCAGGTCCGTCTGGGTTGCCACAACCAGCACCGGTACCCTAGGCAAGTGTTGCCGAACCTCATTGATCCACTTGTTCTGGACACTGGCAAGAGAGTTAGGGTTAGCCACAGAGAAGCAGACTAGGACGACATCGGCCTGCTGGTATGATCTTGGTCTGATCTGTTTGAAGCTGTCGTTACCAGCTGTGTCCCACAGTCCCAGACTGATCTGGATCCCATCCATGTAAACCTCCACCCCGGTGTTATCAAACACTGTGGGCTTGTAGGAATCAGGGAAGGTCTCTGAAGTGAAGCGGACCAGCAGTGCTGTCTTTCCGACTGCGCTGTCCCCGACCAGGACGCACTTAATTGACATTTCCGGATAGCCGTTCATATTTTCCTCCAAATATTTCACTCCCGAAGATGCTTGAAATTCTTTGAAAAAAAGCTTAAGACCTAACTTTTTTTGTTTTAGGGGGACACAGGGTCCACGAGGTAGTTGAAAGCAGTGATCAGTCTGTGAGCTGTACTTCCGTATGCAGGTGGTAGTTTTCAAAGCAGATTATGTGTGTCCCTGCTTGGTGTAGACTTCATTAATAGAGATGCTCTACTGCAATGGTCATTCAGCTTATTGAAGTGACTTACAATGCGTCTCCTCAGACTCCTTTTACTGACAATGGCTGCTCTTCTCCAGCAGACAGATTTATATATGCTTCACGTAACCTCTTAGATCTTCAGGCCATCTCAGCTCGCCTCACTTCCGCACTCTGTGCAGGAGCTGGTCAGGTTCTGGTCCTTCTCTCTAAGCATCTTGAAAACCCTCCTCCTCGTTAGGCAGGTCTAATTTCAGCACTGAAGAGCAAAATTTGCTGGGGAAGAGAGATGAAGACAGCACTTTAAAAACAAGAGGTATCTTGGAGCCCCTAGAACACTTCATTCAGCTGAAGTCTAATATGCACGTCTCTGCACAATTGACAGAGTCTCCTACATCATGCAGTATAACGTGTAAGATAGCAGCAGCGCAGCTCTTAAAACAATACATTTGCATGAGAGAAATAATCAGACAGAAGACAATATAAAATATGAGCTCAAACAATCATCTGTCGACTGCATGAGTACTGTATGTGGGAGATGCCGCTTACTTTTGCTTTTACGATAATTTTAAGTATAAAGATGTGATTCTGTGTCAAAGTACTGATTAAGTGCGGAAGTAAAGTTTGGCATGTTTGGGTGTGACCCAGAATTCACTGCTTTATCCTGGAAACTTTAACAAGTGCTCAAAAACAACATATACACCATGTGATACTGTCACACTCACATAAAGGATCCATCTTATGTGTCTCCTTCCTTGATTCTGCAGTTTATACCAAAAACTGACATCTGACGAGGGGCGAGGAAGTCTCAGTTTAATATGGTGACAAACATTAATCTTAATGGTTAATACCACGGTTGAACAAAATCTACTGGTAGAACCTCATTATTCATCTGGGCCTTTACAATGACTGATTTATTAAGTAAGTAGCAAACATACCAAGGAACAACCTCAAAACCACCTGCCATGTCACACAGTCATCCAAAATGGAAAGCACTGTGTAACGTAGATGGGACACTTTAATCAGTGGATTTTCCACAGCTCATCTCTCTGAATTACCTCGCTAAAAGAAGTCTTTATCTGATTCTGTCTATTGCCAGAGGAGGGGTAACTAATTTAGGAAAGAAAGGGGGGAAAAAATATGACCAATCTGTTAAACTAGCAACACTGTCCTGCCATTCTCATCCTCTCACAAACGTTTTTGTGTACAATTGAGTCTGAAATCTTATAAAACATCCATAATTAATAATTTCAGGAGCACACTTTAAAACTGGACAAGTGAGCTTTTTAAAGTTTGACTGTTTAAAAAATCAATCCTAAAAAGTATCTTTTTTAAAAATTTTAAATTAATAATAATAATTGAATGATTGGTTGTTAAATTTGAGAACTGAATAGAAAGCCTCGGTCATAAAGACTCGAGGCACATGATATATCAAGACAAAGAGAAAGATAAAGGCGAGGGAGAAAAAAAAATGGTTGGGCCTACCTTTCTTTTCAGTCTCTTCGAGCTTTAACGGGCGGATGCTGGCTGCTGCCGCCTTTGTAGACTTCACAAAGCTGGTAAAAATCTGTTTTTTAAACTCCTGAAAAAGCCTCTTATTAATTATAATTATTTACTACGACACCCCTTGCCAGAGGCGCCATTAATTAGGACAAAACTAAGACGAAATAGTGTGTCACCTTCCTAAATATTTGCCTGGTAGGTATCGAAAGGAAGTGAGAAAGTACGAGAAAAGACAAGTCAATTGCATCCGCTTCTTGGAGTGAGGAGGTGTGACTGAGTCTACTGCTCGCCTCCCCCACAGCAGCTGTGCAGCATGTATCACTTGGGCTTTTTTTTTCTCTCTGTGTTGTGGATTTGTACTATTTGCTTGCAGCTTTACGCAGCGGCGGAGCGCACAGCTGGCGCACAGGTTATAAAGGGCTTTTAACTGTTAATGCGGCTGAACCAGCGGCCGTGATCACGCTGTCATGTAGGCAATTATAGCAAATTAAAGGATACAGGTTCATATCATTATCATCATTATTGTTATTAGGCAATCTGAAGGAAAGCACCGGTCTATATTCTTATTCCGCCCTCTATGTAGAGAGTCCAATTTGTTTTCCATTGTTAAAGGAAAAAAGTACAAGAATTTTACATGATTAAATGTCTGTTAAAACCTATGAAGAGAAACAAAAGTGTTAAATGAAGCTGAAAATGGACATCAAACTATTGGTGACTGGGTTTGAGTGACAGAAGCATCGAATGAAAAAAAATCTCTCCGTGTCTTCATCCTGCGTCCGATGGTTTTAAAGGTGCTTTTAAAAAAAAGTTTAATTTTTATCTTTATATTTTATCAGGGTTGTGAATTAATCGCAATTTTAAATTTGTACACAATTTGACAGAATTTATTTATTTATGCCAGCAATGCCATTTGACTTCATGCCCTATTCAAAAAGAGGACAGTATGTGGACACAGGATGCATACAGAAAGAAACATCATGAGGACAGGTGTGCGTGTGACTGTGGGCGAGGGAATGTTCTGTCTGAACATGCTCAACAGTCCTCTTAAATGATAGAACTGAAAAAAAAAAAAGACTTTACTGAGAAATAAAGCCTCTCCAGCTGTCTGCCATACAAAAACAAACCTCCAGCAGCGGCCCTCTGGCAGCTCAGACAAGGTCAAACAGGTCAGCAGAAATGCTGTTTAGTAAATTATTTGAAATTGTATTTTACATTTTAATTTCGTATACATTTTAATAATTCATAAACAAGTAATCAATATCAGGCGTTGTCATAACATTATTTCTTAAATAAATATGAGCCTCAGCCAAAGGTTATTTTATATCACCACTCAAAGTGGTATGAAAAAGTATGAAAAGACTAAACAGAATAAAGTCTGTGAAATGATTGTAAACGGTTTATATGAAAATAGTTTAAGGTAGTTCTTTATACCTTTTTTTTTTTTCCAAAATTTGCTTCCATTAACAAAAATGAAAATACCATCAAAAAAAATGAAAAAGTTATACTTTTTTAAAAAGGCAATGAAAAACCCACAACTGTTGGAACCATTTGAGTCAACATGCTCAAGACGCAGAGTTCATTGCCTCAAGAGTGTGTAGCGCAATAGTTTTGCAGTGTAAATTTGTCAAGAATTTTCAGATTTTACAATTTAAACTCATATGATGAAAAGATTAAGCAAATCCAGAGACATTTCTGTACACAAAGCACTAGGTTAATAAACAATAGCACTTAATAGCCTGATTTTCAGCCTCTCTGGTGGCACTGCAAAACCGGATGATAACAAGGAGTTTGCACATGTGAAATCATTGTTCCTAAAATATATAAAAGTTAAAAAAAAAAAACAAACATAGGGTATAAGGGCCTGATTTTAAAAATACTGGCAAACAGCAGCTTAGCTCGTAATACAAGAGTCCAGGTGCTAAAGTAGCCCGATACCATATTAACTATATTTAATAGTTATAGTTAACTGTAATTCTCTCCCTCTCTCACACGCACACAACCGCCCCCCCCCACCACACACACACACAAAACCACACACACACAATTAATAAACTGTAAGCAAATAGTTTTAATTCACCAATATGTTATCTTCTTTTAAAAACACAGAAATGACAGAATACAAAAATACGATCTTTATAATTCATGTGCTCTCAACAATATGTATAATCAGCAAAATTTATTGTTATGGTTGTTACACTTTTGAAAAATATTAAACGGAAGCTATTTTAAAATTAGAATGATTATTAGAATAGAGCTGCTACAAAATATGGCACAATGTGTTTTTATAAAAACTACAAGGACTAGAAACAATCATGTGCCATCAAGAAAAGAAAACCTGAGTTTCAATATATTAGCAGCAGAAGATTTCAACTTGCACAAAAGTAAATGAAGAGCTGAGACAAAACTGTGTAATTGCTGCAGAGATCACAGTAAAAGTTCTTCAAACTACTCAATGACACAAATCTTTTTTTTTTTTGTTGTTTTTAAACATCTTTGATTCAGAGTGAATCAAAGTTTCAGACTCACATCGTACTGACGGTAACACTACAACCAAGAGGAAAACTCTCTCTTCCTTCTGAGCACTGGGCGTACTGATAAATTCTCAGACAACACGACAAAATAGTATCAAATTACTAAAATGTGTCTGAAAATGTTTTTATCATATTATTTAAAATCCTGGACATAAACCAAGCAGACAGCATGCCATCGCAGTTGAAACAAAGTGTTTCCAATTTGTACATATTTGACATTGAGCCTGCTAAACACAGGCATGTTTCATCTTTAAAAGATAAAAAAGGCAAATGTACACTATAAAACAATTAAATATAAAATATGCATACATTCTAGCTTTACAAAAGCAGTGTTTCACGCCATAAACGTAGAAGGAAAAACTCAAAAAGGAGAACGGGAGAGTATAAGAAACCGGCAGAAGACTGATGGTGACGGTGTATCATACTACACAAACTAACAGTTGTATTGTGGTGTTGTTGAAGTGGAAAGTGAGAGATAAAGAGTGTTGTCCTCCATAGCAGCTTCAGCCTGAACACAATAAACGTCTTCTTTCACTTCAAAGAGACCAACACAAGACCTGGCTTTGGCTCAGTGAACCTGAGAGATACAGAGATACAAGAAAAGGTGGGTGACGATGAAGATGGTTAGCATGCATGTCTTGAGCGTGAGTGTGTGTATGTATCGGTGCGTTTACCTGTAGTGTTTGTTAGTGAGGTAGTCTATAACGGCGGGGCGGATGCGGGCCACGCCCCCCTGGCTGTGGTTCCCTCTTCCTGTGATGACAGAGAGCTGAGGTCTGCACAGACCCTGCTCACATTCTACACAAAAAGAGGCCAGAGAGGAACAAAACAGGCAGAAAGAATACAGTTTACAGCGGTACTGATGAGCACAAGCTCTGAAGGGGGCAGGGAAAAACTGCCCTTTATAACAAGCTGCAAGCTCAGAGCCCTGCTGGGTAATACTGTAGTTCACATCTACACCGGGTACCAGTGCTGGTTGGACAGCACTGGTAAGTGGAGGCATACTCCCATCAATTTTACACATTCAGTTCAAAATATCTCTTTTTTTTTTTCTCTTTGGTACGAACCAAGTGAACCCTGGTACAGGTGTGAAATCCTTATCAGGCCTTTTTCAGATATTGAATATGTAACTTTGCCTGTTTTTTGTAGTTTTTTTAACATATGACAGCCACACTACTTGTGTGATCTTTGGCACCTGGTGACTGAGAGGGAGCAAAGAGCAACAGAGCGAGAGAAAGACAGACACAATGATCGTAGAGAGTGGTAATGTTTTAAAAAAAACTCTCTGTTTCCCCTTGTGCTGCTGCAGCTTTTACACTCCTCTGATGACATTTAATTCAGACCTGAGCTGTGCTGAAATGTTACTCTGTCCAATCTAACGAGGTCACTGTGGAGACGTTTAGGTAAAGTCCCCACACGGTGTTATTCTCACATGACTCAAGTATTCAATTGCCATAGATTAGCATTCAGACATTCATGAAAAGGGCATCTGTAAGAATCTACCGCATACTGAATATATAAAATATTTTTAAGCACCTTTGGTTTTGTCCTGTAAGACCTGAGCCAGATGTTCCAGGGCCTCGTTGACGTGCAACCCATGGAGGTCCAGGATGTTGCTGGGCAGCAGCGATGAGTTGACCCTCTCAAAAATCTGAACTGCTGCACGGTGATTTGCCTCACGCATACGCTCGCCATGCAGGTGTCCCTGAAAAAAGAACCAATGAAAAATTACAATAAAAAGAGCAAATACAAGTTAATCTACCACCATAAATGTCAATGACGTGGTACAAATTCAAAAACATAACAGAAGTAAAAATATCACTTCTAATGCAGAAAATTCACGCCAAGCACTGAGACTAAAACTATACTATAAACTAGATAAGTTGTATAAAGTGTTTCATGACTGGAAATGCAGATTTAACCCTTTCTGTCTCAGACACTCACCTGCTGTGCGTAAAATGAGGCCACTTCTTTGCGTCCCTGTTTGTAGGCCTCTGCAGCCTTAGCAAAACTCTCGAGCTGTCGGCTCCTCTGTAGTCTGGCCTCAGCCCTGAAATCTTCATACTCCGGATCTTCTGTATCCTGATAACTGAGTACAGCTGATTCCACGAGCTTCTGCTTCTGACAAATTAAAAGAGCAGAGTGGTACAGACAGGATTTTAGGGGTCTGGAAAAGTAAACGTAACTTACAGTAAACTGGGGGGGCAAAGCGATGCAGTACGAGTGCTCTATATGCACAAAACACCGTGCCGATGGAATGCAGTGAATTTCTTTGTTGCATTGTGAAAATTATTCTGATGTTATGTCGTTTGCACCACACCTGTCATGACCCTGTGCCCCACACTTTGGATCAAACTTAAGAAATGACAAAAAAAAATCATGTTTTACTACATAATGCACCTATACTGCATAATCTGCTGATATCAATGCATATATATGACTATAATCATAAAGCAAAAATGTCTGCATTTGAGTAATATTGCGGGAAATACGTACAATATTCTGTCTGTGTTGTAAATACCTTTAACCTCTCCTTGCTGGCTGCTCTGTGGTGGTCAGACCGAGGCGGTTCTGGAGCAACTACAGTCTTCACAGGCTCCTCATTCAGTAGAGAATGAAGAAAGAGCTCTGTTTCTCTGAGGCTGTAACTAAAGATACACACAAATACAAGTTGGCCAAAAGTATAGATCAGAACACCATCAGATCAACCTATTTAAATCTTGTGCTTAGATGTCTGTAAAAACTTTCAAAAAACAAGTGAGTTCAGTGTCTTCTCACTTGTGATCCCTGAAGATGTCCTGCAGAAAATGCCTGTCAATGGTGGGGAAGAGGGTGTAAAGCTGCTTCTCTTTCAAAACTGTGGCTCTGTTACGCTGGTCAAGGTCTGCACGACTTTGTCTGGTCTGAAAGACAGTGTTGGATCGACTTTAAGATAAGGATATCAAATAAGAACAAGATGCTTATGTGAATTCTACAAATTCTACAAATTCTACAGGTACAGTAGGAGCAAGTGTTACCTTTTCCACATTGTTCTGCAAAGCCTGTTCCTCTTTCATAATCTCTCTAAGAGAGACATGTGGACGGGACACATTCCAGTGGTCCATGATCGGCATTGGACCGCAAGCCTCTGGGTGGCTGCCCAGTGACATGTAGCCATCCGTGTTGATCAGGAAGTTTGCAGACTGCGTCTGGTCTTTCTGCCCAGGTATGCCCGCCTGTGACTCACCCCAGTGTACTGAACCTAATGATACAAAAAAAGAAAAAACAAACTGTTAATTCTGTGCATGTGCTATGTGTTACTGCATATGCAGACATGTCTCTGCTTTTGTGACATGACTCATGACTCAACACAGTATTACTAATTAGTAAAACAAATACTTCTTGAATGTCATTTAAGAGAATTGTGCCTGTTAAACTTACTTTCCTGAAGCAGGTGAAAGGAAAGAGCTGCTTGTCTTTGCCTTTCCTGAAAAACATAAATTATACATCGACGTTGGAACAGAGACTCTCACACAATAAATCGTAACAGATTTATAACTATCAAACCTAATGCAGGTGAAAGAGAAACTTAAACTCACCTGGATGGTTTCCTTCCACTTCTGGTGGAGCAGTTTAGCCAGGTTCAAGTCCATCTGCACTGCATAGTCATCTGCAGAGCATGAAGCTGAATATAATGAGACAGGACAGACACAATCATGTCAGCTCTGTGTAGCAGAGAAGAATAAAAAGACATTTTGTTGATTCAGCAGTTCAACAACAACCAAAAGCACCAGTTGGATCAGCTAACAGAGTATGAAACACTGTCACAAATGGCAGAATCAAGGAGCGGCAGGGTGGAATATTTTTGTACAAAACAGAAACCTGACAATCACACCCATATTACGCAGCAGCTGATTCTTTCACAATGACCTTAATCCTTTTGGGTGTCTACAGCTGAATGAAACAAGCATTAGTGGCTTTAAAGAGACTGCCCTAAACTGCATCTGTAAAACTAATGATAGCTTACCCCTCTTCACCTTGGCTTAACTAATGACCAATCACAATAAGGCCTTAAGTTTTAAATTTCCTAGTTGAAAACTGAAAAACCTGCATGTTAGTTACCTGGGTCTACTCCCACAGGTCCAAAAAGTTCAGTTAACTGCAGTGCCAGCTCAGTGGGGAGTTTCAGCTCCACACTCTGAATATCCAGGTGATGTCGGCTTTGTGTCTCCTCTCGTCTCTGCTTTTGCTCTCTCTCCAGCTCCTCAAGCTCTGCCTGCAGCAGTCGGTTCACTTCTTCCATGCTGGCAATCTCATCCTCAATCTCAGTCCCTGCCTTTTCAATTATTGCATTATCTAAGCTCTCGCTCCAAGCTCCCCTTTCCTGGTCAGACACTGATATCACTTTGGGTTCAGTGTTGTCACTTCTCTCTCCTTCCTTTACTGCTTCAGGCAGACTAAGATCTGTGTCAAGAGTTTTTTCTGAACTGGGGATTGCATCAGGCTGGTTTGTAACCAGAACAACTGCACCTCCCAAATTTGACACATCTGTATTATTTTGACTCTTGTCTGACTCACTGACTATCTCACAGGTTGAATGCTGGGTCTCCGCCTCAAACACAGAAGGCTCTCCCTTTGGCCAATCTTCAGGATGATCCTCATCTAATACATTAGGACATGAAATGCTTTCTACAGCCTGACATGAGGCAGTACACAGACCAGATGCGCTGTTGCTGTCAGCCGGACCATCTTCATCTCTAAAGAACTTTTCTCCAGAGTCCAGCAGCAGGTTGGTGGCCCATTCTAAGTCCTGACTGCATTTGTCATACAGATCTTCTAATGTGTCAAAGCTAACGAGTTTAAAATGACGGCTGAGAATGCACAGGCTCTCGAGCCGGTCTTGAGTCATGCTGAGCTCTTTCTCCTCCACCTGTGTGCCTTTCTCATGCACTACACGGTAGGGTACCTCTCTGTGGCCAGACAGGTGAACTGCATCTGCTGCAGACACAGCAGAGGAGAGCTCCGGCACAAAACAAGAAGAGTCACCGTACAGGACTCTGAGGTCACCAGTGGGTGCAGAGCTGGCTGTATCATCAGGGTTGGTTTGGTGATTGAGACGCCAAAGAAAGGCAAAGTCTCGAGGTTCTGTCTGAGTGAAGCAGCCAGTATCTGCTGGTGTAAGATGGGTAGGTGGCTGCAGGGGAGCCTCAGATTTAGACAGATCCAGGTTTGGCTTAAGATCAAGACTAGTGTTTGAATTAGAATTAGGTTCATCAACTGAACTATTATGACAACAGTCTGAGTTTTGAGCTGTGGTGTCGGGACAGTCTACAGACGGGGGGCAGTTTTGGGTGAAGGTGAGGGCGAGTTTGCACTGCTTCCCTGACCTACGACCCTGACGCAGTTTTCCCTCCTGACCGCCTCCGATGGGGGAGCTGCTTTCTGTTTCCACAGAGCCCTCACACACAGGATTCTGACATGGTTCGCTCATATATGTACCATCAGTCTCTTTGTCATTCTCTGTGTATTTACTTATATTCACATCAGGAACAGCCTCATCTTCAATACTATGATTTCCCGTATCACTGCTGCATACATTCGCCTTCAACGTTTTAGAGCTGTCTACTAAATTAGTGGCAAGAGCTGATGAAGGATTTTCTTTGTTGGCTGGATTTGCAGACATAATTCCTGTACTAATCTCTGGCTTGGTGGTATTCCTTTCCTCTTCACTACACCCTTCATTCTCAATTTTAGGTCCATCCGAATCATCAATTCTCGATTCCCTGACAATGCCAGAGTCAGCGGGCTTCCAGTCTAACACACAGTCTGGTAAATCACCTCTGCTCCCATTAATTCTGTTCATGTTTCGTTTTCTCTCTTTACTGTTAGATCTACTGCTGTGGGATTCCTCGGAGCTTCTATCTGCCTCATCCTCTCTCTCAGATGCATCTCCAGAACTCAGAGAAAGAGAGGGCGAGAGGGAGGAGCTGGCTGACACTGTGGCGCCGCCAGTCTGAATAAGATCAAGAAGCTTCTGAGCCTCAGTTACATCTGGGCCTGAATGTGCTCTTATTGTTTTTTTATAGTCACTGACTTCTTCTTCATCTTCCTTTCCATGTATCTCTTTATGCCTTTCTCTTTTCCTCACCTCCCGCTGCTTGAGAGGCCCTTCAGAAGGCCAGTCTCCCAGAAAATTCAGTGTTTTAGGCATGTCCTTCTCTTCCTTGTACCTCACCACCTCAGCTCCTTCCACTTCCTCCACCATTTCTCCCACTTTTGTCCCACTGTCTAATTGGTTAGTGTCTTTCACAAGATCTGCAGGCTCCATCCTCCTGCTCGGTCTTTTTCTCCTCACTCTCTGTTTAATAGACTCAGAGAAAGCCACAGACATTTCATCCCCACAGTGATCTTCATTCATCACAGATTCTACAATACAGTCTGGCATTCTCTGCTCTTCTACTGGGTGATTTAGCTCTAACTGAGCATCCAGCTCAAAGTCTAATTCCCCCAAATCCCTATCATCATTTTCATCAGAAGCTTCCGGGCTGTCTGTAGGTTTTTCACCAAGTTGGAAATTGAGTGACTCAGTGGATTTATGGGTGCCATCTTCAGTCATTCCCACATCTCCAGAGCAACCAACAGACGACACGTCTGGGAGAGAGGAAAAGAGCTGAGAGCTGGATGTCTGACATCCCTCAGGTAATCTAGGCTGGCCTACAAGGTCAGGACAAGGTGCTTCAGAAGACGTCAGCCTAAAGAAAAAAACAAAAAAAAACAAAAAACATACACGGTTGTGGTCAGAAGTTTACATACACTCATCATGGGCATGAATATCATGGTAATTTTGGCCTTTTGATGAGTTCTTTGAACCGGTCTGAGCAGATTTGTATTAATGTGATTTTTTTAAAGGACATTAGAGCATTATTCCATAACAGTTTGCCACGGCATCTTGTTCAGACTGCAGCTACGTGAGAGGGAGTTCATCAATATCAGCAAGTGTTTAAAAATGTCACAAGATGAATTATTCTGCCCCCTAAATCACATGCTCCTCCCTTTCATTTATAATCAGGTCCTCTTCAGCCAAACCCAATCTGATCCAAACAGGTGAACCTAGATGTCAGCTCTATGAGACCAACATTATGACTGAAACTCACTGTGAGCTTCTGTTCTGCAGAAGGAGCTGTCGTTTCCGCTCAGGCATCTGTGAACCCATGATGGACTGGACAGTGACGAAGCGCTCATATCCTTCGAGCATGCGACGGATTGAATCCACGTGTACGTTATGTGCGGTACGCCTGCACACACGGCAACAAGAAGAACTGAAAGTTTAAAATTTTCTCCGACAGCATTTTTAAAAAGTAATTTAGTTTAAGTTCTACATTAAAACCAAATGCTGCTGTAATTCCTCTGTTTCACTCACCTCACCAGCTCTTTGGGCTTATATTTCCACCAGGTGTCAGCTTCTCTGAACAGCACCCTATAGCCATGTTTTAGCGCCTAGGATAGAATGTGGAAAAATCTTTTTGTGTAATTCATAACAAATTTATGTATACTTCATTATATCCAGTGCTTATTATAATAACTATACCTTAAATGGTCAAAGTTTGTTTCACAAGAAACAAACTGTGGACTACACACTCTCTGGACTACACACTGTATATTAAAACTAGACTGCATGTCCAAAAATACAGATTTTAAGCCACAATGTGCTTTTTAAAGCCTTTGGACGTTTACAGTGTTTACAGTGCTAAGATAACTGACCTGTGCAACATATGGTTTCATCTCCCAGCCCTGCATGTTGGTATTGTCAATGATGATGGGATTAGTGCCCTTCCTAAAGGCCTCCTTGGCTGCGGGATAAGAACAAGGATGAAAAGCCAAAATGTATTTGTTCTTTCAGTGCAACAGAAGCTGAAAAAGCATCAAGTAAAAACAAAATCAATCAATAACAGAGATTAAAAAAATATTTTAAAAAAGTGGCACAGGGTTTTTTCACTTGCTTTCACTTTCAACTGTATGTGTGTGTGTGTGTGTGTGTGTGTGTGTGTGTGTGTGTGTGTGTACCTCGTTTATGATTCCACTCATGGGCCTCCCCCAGGGCAGTGGGTTCAAAATGATATTCTCCATTGTGAGTGAAGTAGTCATCCGTGCTTAGCACAACTCCACCTGGGTTGTGCTCTAACAAGGTTCTGCAGAGACACATGGAAAGATCAAGATTCAAATGGTGGAAATGTAACACAGCTTCCGATTACAGAGAGTAGCAGAAATCATCAACTTGTGTGGAACAGGTGTTGCTGAAGTGTTTCAAAATTTATGACTCCGCTGTTTATACATAAAACCAGCTTTGTTGTAAACTGGTGGTAAATAATCACTCCAGTGACCCATAATCTTTTTTTAAATATTTATTAGATAATGTAATCATGTTAGTACCTATCACTCTGAAACACAATCACTCCTGTCTTTTAAAAAAAAAATCCAATATCCAAGGTTTCAACATACTTTACAACTAAAGGGAACATGCTTAAGTCATGGAAAATTTCCAATATTAGTGCTGTGCAAAAATCATGAGCTACCTCTGAGTCAGACTTTCTTGTAATTTTTTAAAGTGGCTTTAAGCAGTAGTTCTCCGGGCTTTCTGAAGGTCTTTCAAATATTTTTTTTGTACATCGGCTGTTTTATTTTTTCACTTATTTTCAGTCCAATCCTTGTACCTGACCATTTTCAGAGGAATGTTTTTTGTTTGTTAAGCCACTTAACACTGACCTATGCACCGAACACAAGGGTTAAACCAGTGTTATGGCTACAGACAACTGACAACTTAACAAAACCAGGTTTAAATTGTATCTTTAGGCACATCGTTACTAGAAGCCTGTTGCAAACACAAAAATTGTTCCCATATATTTAATTGAATATGTGAAAAATATCAGTTAAAAAAATGGCAGGCATAAAATAACATTTTTGCACCAACAAGGTGATACCCAAAGAATTATTAGCTTGGTATATCTTGGGATAGTGAAATTTTTGAGGAAACTGGACAAGTGGAGGACATAAGAAAGAGCGACAAGCTAAAAAACTACAGCCATCTGTAAAACACAGTGGAGGCTGTGTCATTGATTGGGGCAGAATTTTAGCCAGTGGTGTTGGAGATCTTGTCAAAACTAATGAAATTATGAACACAGAAAAGTGCGGACAGATTTTGAGCCACCGTTCATTACCATCTGGAAAGCATCTGATTGGCAGCAGCTGTGCAGTGTTGGGTCATGTTGACAGAAAACACAACAAAAGGCAGCCAACATCTAAAGAGGAGCTTTAAATGCCCTTCAAGAAGCCTGGAGAACTATTCCTGAAGACTACTTAACAAAATTAAAAGAGAGCAGCCTAAGAGACTTCAGGCTGTTTTTACCTTATAGACTGTATTTCTGTTTTTGTTTGCACGTTTCAATAAATCAATAATTAATTCAACTAGTTCCCATTTTCCTTGCAAAAAAGAGAAATGAGGGGTGGCTCAAGACTTTTGCTTTTTGCAGTACTGTATTTAAATATTCTGTCAACTATTTAACAACAATTATTTTATCTTTTCTTGTATATTTTTTGACAGGTAAAAAAAAACTTTACTTAAAGTGCACTTTTAAAGCACTACTTAGGAAAAAGTAAAGAGAAAGAGGAAGATCTACAGGGTAGCAGAATTTATGTTTAATCCATATAGAAAACAATGGAAACTGACTGTGTATACACAAGATTTCTTAGCCAGTTAAGAAAATTAGGTTTCCAGAGAAATTACTAGTGTCTGTTGAATGGCTAAAATTGCCTATTTGCCTAAAATACACCAATTACTGTTTAGCCTATCAAAACATTCCTACCTTGCCAAGGTGGACTTGCCAGAACCTGGAGCACCCCGCAGAAGCACAAGCACCCTCCCTTCCAAAGAAAGCCTGCTGTTGGCAGGAAGCTGTGGTGGAGCAGGCAAGGCCCAAGACTTTGGAATAGTAGCAAAAGGTTTGAGAGGTGCTTGACTGAGATGGCCCTGACTTAGCCAAGGGGGAGGCCAGTTTGAAGGTGTTTGGGCCACAGGGGTAATAAAGGCTGGCATTTGGTTTCCATGCATACGAGGAGAAAACACAGGTGCCTCCAGGTTCCAGCGTGGTGACAAGTGGTTGAGCGTCTCTGGACTTGCCATGTTCATCTTGGACCTTGCTCCACCATCTGTGTGCAGGACCCCAGCATTCTCTGAAATAGTGTGTGTTGGGTCTTGCTTTTTATACACCTGGAAAGCTGAGGGACGCCCTGAAGCTGCCAGGTCCAAATGAGGTTTCAGGGTTTCTGCAGATGTTTCTGTCATCAAGTGTGTGAAATCCACTAAAGATTGCTGCCCTTCTGAGTTCTTTTGTTCCCATGTGCTGAGGTGGTCAAGTGGAGAAGAAGCTCCAGACTTATGCTCAATTAAATGTCCTCCAGGACCAAGCTGCTCGGCAGGGGGCCCTCCAGATCCATGCTCCAGGCTGGACTGAAGCAACTCAGGGAGAGCTTGCTGAGGAAGTGGTGGTGGTGGGAAAGAAGAAAGCGATGCACCAGCAGATAAATATTTGCTGCTACGGTGCTCTTCATCAACTTCCTGTTGTGCAGTTAGTGTCTCTAGTTCTTGATCAACTAGCAGATCCAGCTCTTCAGTCAGGAGGTTTGGGGAGGGAGGAGAAGAAGGCTGCTGTGAAGGTTTGGAGGGCTCTGAGTCTGGTTCCAGTTCAGAAAAGTGTTGTGGGCCAAGCAAGGCTGCAGCAGTGAGCTCAAAGCCAGAAACAGGGGGTGGGGCAAGGGGTGTGCCTTCAGCAGCCACAGAAAGTTCCAAGAGGGAGTCCATTGCATTTTCAACTTTGACACACAAACACAAAGAAATACAAATAAGTGAAGCAGGAAGTGTTCATGCACAATTCAAAGCTTCAATATCTAAGTCCCACTTTAACACAATAAATTACTAACATAGAACAAAGAAATAAAATGCAACACTAAAACTTGGTAGCTATGAACCCACAAGTTTGCTCCTCAGTGACTTTATATGCTCAAGTTGTCAGAAGAGCAGCAGCAGACCATTCCTGTCAGAGGTTTTTAATAAGACTGTGGTGGGTGGGAGTGGCGCAGTGAGTAGGTGCTCTCCTCGCAACCGGAGGGTCACTGATTCGAGTCCCTAACTGAGCACATGCTGTCATTGTGTCCCTGGACAAGACACTTAAACAACATTGCCCCAAGTGTGAATGTGTGGTTGGTGTTTGGTGGTGGTCGGAGGGGCCCTAGGCACGAGTTGGCAGCCACACTTCTGTCAGAGTGCCCCAGGCCAGCTGTGGCTACATTAGTAGCTTACCACCACCAAGTATGATTGAGATGCGAATGAATAGTGCACAAAACTGTAAAGTGTCTTTGAGTACCTTGAAAAGTACTATATAAGCCTAAGGCATTATTATTATTATTATTATTAAGACTCATCAGAAAATAGTCCAGATTTGATTAAACTGAGCTGAAGTGGTGTTTGCTGCACACAGCTGTTTGTAGTGGTCTTTCCTCCAAGTATGATAATGCTGCTTTTAGATGCTCCTTTATTCACATGAGTTTGCCACAGCAGGTAGCTCCACATGTGCTGGATGTGATTCCTAATATAACGCAGAGGGATTTGTCTCCTCCCAGGATTGTACTGGGGATCTTTCACTTGTTAGACAAATGAATAAACCACTAAACTAGGGAACCACTTTCCTGTGAGTATAAGTCAGAAATTTTCAACAGTTTATGCATATGGAAAACTAGCTGTAATTTAAACAGTCATGCTCAACAGTAAAATTGAGAAAGGATAGGTCAGGAAACAATGGTAACTTCTAATTTGTGCTTATGTACAATCCCAGACAGGTGAGGCTATTACACACAGTCACAGATTTACAGGTAAATCATTTGCTGCCCAGCCGCCGTCCTTAGGTTGAAGCCTTGACGCTATCACAGCAGATTTTGGCATTATTTTATTACATTTAATTAGATTGTTCTTGTTCCTTGTTTAAAACGTCTTTAATCAGGAAAAAAGATGCGCCATAAATTGCTATAGGTACATAAATCGTCATTACACATGAATAGAATTTTAAATATTTCTGATACTATACTAAGAAAATAACACACACAGCAAATCTACACTGACATATTATCTTTTTGTGGGACTTCGGGCTTTTCTAAGGTGCACAGTTTCTCCACCAGGAATAAACCGAAGCACCTCTCCTCCTGGACCGTAAGGTGCGAATTTATCCAAATCATCCTGCCCTGCCCTATAAAACGTAGTAAAGCGCCCCGGCCATGTCAGAAATGCATGGAAAAACAAGCTATCCGGCTAACCAGTTGGCCAAGTTACAACAAATACCCTTCCCAAAAGTGGCACAGCAGGTCTGTCGTGTTACCTTTGAAGTCACACTCGGAGAGAACGATGTAAATAACTTCGGGGTCCAGGTGTGAGAACATCTCCTGCATCTTTCTGACCATCTCTTCCTTGACAGTGTTGGGTGGAAAGTTGCTCGACATAGCACCGCTGTACCCCTGAGGGAGTGGGTGACCGAGGGTTCCCCGCTCCGCTGGACCGCCGTCCGGTAGCCTGGCCGGGCTCTGGCCGTTTTTCTTTCTCCGAGGCATTCCGTTGGTCACCGACTGCTCTCATTGGCAGCTAACGGAGCAGCTAACCAAGTAGCTTAGGAGCTACATGAGAATGGCCCAAATCTGGAACCATGCTGTAGCTCCAAAGTGCAACAACTCAGTGAAATGCTAACAACATCGGAAAACAGGAAGTAACGTACCGGAAGTCAGTGACTTCATAATAAAATGTTTTCGTGACAGTACAATATTTCTCTGGCATTTCTGAAAAATGTCAAAAGAAAAAAATGCCATCATAAGTCAAAAATTCGGGTTAGGCATCTCAAACTTTTGACTTACTAACTTCTGAGAAAATAACTCCAAAATGAGAAAAATTATTTCGAGTTATTAGGTCGAATTTTAAGATAAAGCAAAATTTTTAATTAGTTCCGCCCCCAAAAAATAAATAAATAAAAATTTAATTAAAAAAAAAAACACAGACACAGAACTTTTTAAAGTGGCAGAAACTAGCTTCCATACAAACCTGATCAAAAATAGGAAAGACTGAAAATTACACTCACATTGTTAAACTCTTGGGATGTCCTTACAAATAAGGGTTCTGCAAAACAAAACTGTACATCGCCTGTAAATTATCAAAAGTGAACATACTCAGCCATGTCTCCTTATATTATTTATACTAGCACAGCAAAGTAAGGCATCAATAAAAAAGGATTTTAATGGATACACTGATCTATAGATATGCTAGCAGATAGCATTAGATAAAAGCACTCGATTAAAAAAACACAATGTAGTGGGCCAAACGCAGGGGCCTGGTGGCCATCGGGAAGTTTGGGAGGCTTCCTGAATGGCCGGTCGTTTCCAGGCCGAACTGGCTGGTGATCAGAAATTTTATTTTATTTTTTTTACCCAATTTAGCACAGCAGCGCTCAGCTCTCGAGGCCTCTCCAGACCAAGCTCCTGCGCTGAATTTCAACCCCAGCCCGCCTCTGGTCAAATGCATAACGTGGGATAAACAAGCCTAGTAGTAATATATCTACATTATAAATGTTTCCAAATACAGTGCTTGGAGATGTGTACTCAGTTTAATCTTCATGGACTTATTATGCATATACTTTCATATACTTCTAAATATTGCAGAAATTACATTGGTCATAAAAAAGAATCTGGAAATAACTTTCACATTAGTTGTAGGAATAATTTTGTGATTTATAAACTGAGTTTGTGAGATCAGTTGATTTTCTTGTACAGCAATTGTATGGAAATTAAATACATGGCCTACAGCATATCTTTTTTGTAATTTCTTTAAATGGTCTTCAGGAATGGATTTCCCAGTTTCTCAAAGGACAGTTAAAGCTCTTCTTTGGAGGTTGTCTGCTTTTTTTTCCTTTCTCTGTCTGCTTTAATAATATTTAGTTCCAGACTCTGGGAAGGCCAATCCTGTTAAGACTGATTTTCAGTCCAGGTCTTGTGTAATTTGGCATACCTCTAATTTTCAGGTATTACTTTTAGATATTGTTCATCTACTGTAGATAGTTTTTAGGCCACTTTTTAGGAAAATGTAAAGAATGTTTTCTTTGTTTTATATTCACTGTCCATCAATCAGACACCTGCCTTCCAGAAGCTATGGTCTACTTGAGGATGTTACAGTTAGTAAGATAACTCACTTATAAAACAGAAATCAAATGTGTCCCTGAACTTTTTTTGATTGAAGGTTAATAAATTCTGGTGGCTGCCTGAAAAATATTGTGCCTGGGCATGCTTTCAGACTAGTCAGGAAAACAGCAAAGGGGGCAGATGTTCTACAAAAACATCCCTCTTCTTGTATGGTTCAAAATGATAGTTTCAGTAGTTATATACACACAAATGACAAGAAAGGAGCTGAACTATTTGTATTACTATAAAAATATTAGGATACTGCAAAATGTAAAGAAACTGCTAATTTACTGTAATGTTGTTTTCTAATAGTAATATTAATGGTGTTTATAACTGATATGTGTGCCACAAGGTTTTGTTTCAGGGCCTTTATTATTTCTGTTATATTTTCTCTATCTACGGCATATTTTGAGCATTTCAAGTACATTTCTTATCACAACTATGCAGATGACATTCAGTCATATATCTCCTTTCAGCCCCAAGATGTTTCTAAGCTACAGATCTTGCATAGGTGCTTAGGCTCTATTAAGAATTGTATGGATGGCACTTTTCTCCAGCTTAATGAAGAGAAAACAGAAATCCTTGTTTGCATCCCTAACAGATTTGTGGCTAAGGTAACAGGAACTCTAGGACCCCTTGCCACATTTGCTAAAAATGTCTGTCAGGAACCATGGGGTGCCTTGACACAGCCTTGACTGTGTATACTCATGCTAACTCTTCAGTTTGTTCTTGCTTTTATCACTTAAGAAACATTGCCTAGTTAAGTTCCATTGTGTCACAGATTGTCTTTATTTAATCACATCTGGGTTATTGTTCACCTATCTTAAAAAAATGTCCCTGTTGTTCAAGACACTGCTGCAAGGCTTCTAAGTATTTTAAGTATTCACGTGTCACAGCAATTCTAATTCAGTTACACTGGTTCTGGTTTTAACTGGTTTTATCTCTATGGCATGCATGGACGTAGATCAGTGAACTTTTACAATTATATGTCCCTAACAGGAACCTGAAGTCATGTGATCAGGATCTGCTGGCCGTGTATCATACAAGTCTGAGAACTAAAAGAGACAGAGCTTTTGCATCAGTGACTCCCAGACTCTGTAATTCTCTCCCCTCTGAGCCTGAAGACTTGGTAGACTTGATGATCTCTTTCAAAAAGCAGCTAAAAAAAAACTTGCTTTTGAGTAACTTTTATTTTCATGTTTTTGTGAAGCAATTTATTTTTATCTATATAAATAAAATGTGACTTTATGTTTACTTTATAAGGATAATTCATATAACTGTCAGAACACTGTAAAACACTGCTGCAAAAATGACTAGTTATGATAATAACAATATTTTAAGTGTTTTGACAACAGGAATTTTGGTAGCGTATGCCAATGAATAGTAGCGTATGCCAATTTGGAGAAAATACTGTAAGGATTGCAATTAATTAACTGATTTAGATGCAATTTAAGAATAAACCCACACTAGATTGAGGAACAGAAAGTGTGCCCGCTATCGGTTACAGACTCCCGCCATGTAATGTGGTCCTGCAGTACCCGTGTGAGACCGAAGGGGGCGTTCTACACCCAGCCTTCACACAAACAGCACTGACTGAACGGACAGAGAGCTTTGTGCCGAAAACTAAGCCCAACCTGTGTCAGACTAATGAATTAAAACGGCCTGTTTGAGAGGTAAATACTACCGAGGAAGCGCTTGGCAAATATCCCGGGACTTAATTCGCAGCCGTATATCTGAAAATAGACTATTTTTGCATTTGTTAGGGTGTTCAAAATCATCCGTGGGGCAAGTTGGTGTTGAGAGAGGAGGGCTCAGGGCGACGGTAGCAGCAGCCCTTCTTTCGCCTGTGAACTAGCGGCAACACGGAGCGATGCTCGGAAGTTGAAAAAAGACAGTAACAAGTAATTTA
>VUQJ01015007.1:3723-14561 GCA_015108635.1 Andinoacara biseriatus | reverse complement strand
AGGGGTTAGGGTTAGGGTTAGGGTTAGGGTAGGGTTAGGGTTAGGGTTAGGGTTAGGGGGGGTTAGGGGTAGGGGGAGGGGGAGGGTGGGGGGGGGGGGGGGGGGGGGGGGGGGGGGGGGGGGGGGGGGGGGGGGGGGGGGGTGAGATCAGAGAGAGGCAGGAAGAGGTGGGGGCGAGCCCGAGGAAGCCCAGGAAACAAAACCTTTAGCCTCTGTGTTTACGATGCATGTCAAACAAATGACAATGACCTAAAAACATTTTTTTGGTAGTGACGATGATATGAGGTGTCGTTAAAAAAAAATATATCTGTATGATAAACCTAAAGGGGGTGGGAGCCTGGGGATCAATTTGTAAAATGTGTGTATTTTTTTCAGTTGTATTTTTTATTTTTTACAATAACTATTTATTTTCTTTAGGTATGTATTGGATAAATGTATGTATATGTTCTGTTCCTTCCTTCATTTGAACTAGTTTTAAAAGTAAATATGAAACATTGAAAATGGTCATTCAAATACGCTACTGTATGTGTACATTTTGAGAACAAATTGTGCAATGATTTAAGAATTTCCATGATTAAAGTGATAGTAATACAAATTGAAAAAAAAATATCATCAGGAAAATAAAGAAAAATGATGACGATGATGATGATGAAAATGGTGATGTAAAAGAAAAAAATAAATAAAGCGATCCAGGTGGATCTGCTGATCATCGCAACGTTTCTTTCTTTTTTCTTTTTTTTTTGGGGGAGGAACGGTGATTTTATGTGACTTGTGGAGTGGATCGAAAACAGAGCCGCAGCTCTGGGTGAAAATGCCTTGTTGATGCCAGAGGTCAGAGAAGAATCGCCAGACTGCTTCAAACTGAAAAGCAAAGGTAACTCAAATAACCACTCATTACAACCAAGGTATCCAGAAGAGCGTTCCTGAAGGGTTGAATGCTGGAACAGATGGCCTGTAGCAGCAGAAGACCACACTGGGGGCCATTCTAGTCAGCTAACGGGAAACTGAGGCTTCAGTTTGCACACATTCACCAAAACTGGACAACGGAAGGCCGGAAAAACATTCAGAATTTGGAGTAAATGCTGTAAGCATGGATCCACCCTACCTTGTATCAACAGCTCAGGCTGGAGGATGTGGAGAGATGACGTAGGGATATTTTTTTTCCTTTTGGCACACTTTGGACCACCTAGTACCGAATGAGCATCGTTCATACACCCACAGCCTATCTGAGTACTATTGCTGACTAAGGCCATTCCTTTATGATCACAGAGTGCCCATTTTCTGATGGCTTCTTCCAGTAGGAAGAAACACCATGTGACAAAGCTCAGATCATCTCCAACTGGTTTCTGGAACACGACAGTGAGGTCACTGGACTCAAACGGCCTCCACAGTCACCAGATCTCAATCCAATAGAGCTCTTTTGGGATGTGGTGGAGTGGGAGATGCTGCAGACAAATCTGCAGGAACTGCAGGATGCTATTATATCAGCATAGACTATATCAATATAGTCTCTGAGGAATGTTTCCAGCACCTTGTTGAATCTGTGCCACAAAGAATTATGACAGCTTTTAAGATAAAAGGGCGTCTAACCCAGTGCTAGCAAGGTGTACCTAATAAAGTGCATGGTGAGTGTATCCCTTTGACATATTTTTAAAGGGTGCACTCTCACTCTCTGAGACAGGAATCTCAGTAGTACCTGCATCCACCAGACTTTATTTATATTCTAAACAGAGCGGTTTATCCACGTGTCACTCAGCGCTTGATTTACTTTTAAACAGGCAGGTTTACTACAGATTCATGTAGTGATAAATGACTCTAATATGCTGACAAAATATTCAGATTTTTGTTCTGTGAAGGCACGGATTAGCCTGTATGTGCACGGACAGCTTTGATTTGCATATTTATTATGTTTAAATAATGCCAAGAAGTTTTTGCTTGGGTCCTATTTATTGTTTGCTTTGCCCCATTTTTTGGCAGATGGAGACAAAAAAGTGACATTTTGTTTCATGTCTTCGCAAACACATATCAAAATAAGACAAATGGAAGCCCCAGTTTTGACGTTCTCAAGGAACACAAAGTAATCCGGGTCTCGATATCCTTCTGTACGCAGGGACTCCGTTCATACATGTGCACCTCAGCCAGCCTTGGCAGAGGTATGCAGTCTTGGCCTGCTCTTGTTCCTGAGGCAATTCTTTTTAACCAGCTACATGTATTTGAATTTATAGACACTGAAATGCTACTAATGATGAGCTGTCTCTAAAAAATAACTAATGTGCATAAAAAGTACAATTTAAGTTCAGAACATACTGAGTACAAAGATCCTTTATTACCATGTTTGGCAGGACAACTGAACAAACTGGAAGATGGTAAATCAGCTCATTTAGGCGTCACATCATTTACAAACCACATGCTTTGACATTCAGGAGCCACATCTGAGTCCCACGAGCACAGATACGTCCTGCCACAAAAACTCAATCGGCCTGGCTGAAATCACGCTGCCTTACAACCGTAGCTGGAACAGTCACGGTAATCCATATGGTGAGAGTTTGGAGCAGTAAAATAGAACCTCAGTAGGTGGCGCTCCTTCCTCTTACAACCCGAGCGGACCCGAGGCTGGAATTATCATCAGACACTGGAGAGACCTAAAACCCCATGAAGACATCTTCTATAAATACACACAGATATACATAGCTTCATACATAAAGGTATACTGGTGTCATATTGGACACTTATATATATATAAAGGAATATATTAATATCAAAGACATACACATGCTTACATACTAATCAAAAATAACTTAGATTATGAAAGATAAATCATACAAAAACAGTACTTCTTAAAGTAAAATCTCTCTATAGGACAATTTTCCCTAAGATCTAGCATTGAGGTCTTCTTGTTTTTATTTTTTTTAATGCAAAAGTCATTTGAAGTTGTGGTGGACGGAGGGATGGAAAAAAAGAAGAGATATATCTGAAAAGGTCTGGGATTAGGAAGGGATGACTTCCCTCGTGTTTTAGGAAACACCACAAGCAAGACAAAGTGCACACAGAAGGATGTCAGAGCTGCTCTGCTCTGTGTCACTTCACTTCACGCCCTCTCTCAGGCTCTCCCCCTCCTCGTCAAAACCTCCCTCCCTGTTGCCTGTTTCGCTCTGGACAGCAGCACGCAGACGCAGGACGAGTTGATTCGGATCCACCTCCATCCGATTTTGTTGTTTGAATCTTTGGTGAGTGCTCGCACGTACGACTGCTTGGCTTTGCACTCACTGTGCCACTGTCTTTTATCCACTCCCAAACATCCGCCCCCAGCCACGCCTGTCCCTGGGGGTTTCGCTGCAGCACCCCGCGCCTTGCCAGCGCTGATACTGCTCTCGGCAGAGCGGCAGCGAGTCTCATAGAAGTACTGTTTTAAAGGTCCCGTCTGAGTCTGGATTTCCTGCAAGACGGTGACGTTCTGTCCGCGAAAGTCAGTGGCATGTACTTTGTCAACCCAAGAACTTTCCGACTCGCACACCGACCTTTCCCTTGTCCTGATTTCCTTTGAGCTGTCACTCAAATGTGAGCGTTTATCCCTTTTAACAGGACGGACATCCTCGCTGCTAGATCTAGAGGAGTCTGCCCAACTCAGAGTCGTGCCCCTGTCGAGTGCGCGGTCGCCATGACCCTCGATGCGCTCGTCCATGTCCTCCTGCTCCTCCCCATCCCCGCCCTCCTCCAGCAGACCAGTCTCCAACATGAGTAAGAGAGGTGGGTGTTCTGGAGGAGATGGAGAGGATGAGAACAGGACCCGTGGATGAGCATCCAGAAACATCTCATCTCCCTTTAAGATTGTATCCAGTCCAGCTCCCAGTCCCAGTCCAGCCTCCGCTGTCAAGCTCTCTTCAGGAAAACCTGTTCCAGTCCCCACTGTCCTCTGGCTTCCTGTCTCGACTTCTGGTGCATCGCTCAGCTGATCTGAAGGAGCAGTCGGTTTTGGTCCTCTTTGACCCTTCGGACTTTCATTCTCATGGTTTTTCAATGCAGAAACCCGCAATGGCCTATCAGAAGAGTTCTGAAGATTGTCTTTCTTGGAAAAGTCCGCAAAGCTGGAGTATTCACGCCTGCTGGTGCTGTCAGGTTTGTAGTCCTTGGGCAGAGAAGTATCCTGGGAAACATCCCCGGCCCTGAGCGAAACCCGCTCTGTGGGAACATGCGGACCGCTTCTGTCATCGCTGCCTGAGTTGGTATTTGATTGGTAGGTTCCTCGACTCTCCACCTTGAATGTCTCTTCATGCGCAGAAGATTTTACATAATCCTTACGCCTCTGGAGGTTTTGTCTGTTGGTGTGTTGACTGAGAGCAGCAGTCATGTTGTAGTCCGTCTGTGAGGCACTTCCATTGAAACTGTAGTCCACAGGGGCGGCTGCGAGGCGAGCGGCTGGGTCATGCCGGTGCTCTCTGCGTTTGTCGATGCCAGGCTCGGCGGTCGCAGTAGCAATCTTGGACATGGGGTTGTGAGGGAATGGCAGGGCCGAGGCAATCACCATGGCAACCAGGGGAAGCCAGTGCATCACTCCCAAGACGTATCAGCTGGTGGTTAAACAGAGCAGACAGAGAAGAGAGAGCCAGCGTTACTTTGTGCAATGCAAATTGTGGCTTATACAGTTTGAACCAAGCACCACAATTAAAGTGTAAATTGAGAGATTTTACTGGTGGCTCACAGCTTTATGGGGCTGGTGCTTTAACTGCTGAGGTATGGCTCTAAAATCTTGGCAGAACTTGTGGAAAACTAGGTACAGCGAGGTCGATCTTTGTTTCTTCGAGCGGAGTTCAGCTATGAATGCTGCACACTTTGAAGAGCTAACCTTCGAACGGAAACACTGACAGGCTGGCACGCATGTGTGTCAGAAACTTTGTAGCCAAAGCTTTTAAAAGGCATGATTTTTTTTTCTTAAATCTTCTGTTGTTGCTGCTAGAATTCAAGAATCGAGCACTTTCTTTTACATGTTGTGACTTAGAACATACCTTCTTGTCAAAGCACAGATAACAAACAAAAACCCCATACCAACACAGCTGAGACAAACCGCAGGTATTCTACCTGTTTCCACCTGGGCCGTGGGTGAATTAACGATGGAAATTTAATGACGGATACAGTACAGTATTCAGCTGCACTGGACTGGAAGAGTTTCAATTATAGAGTGACTGCTATTGTAAACGTCCTGCCTGCCATAACCTGCATTATCTAAACTTTGTGCAGCTTGTAGTTACAAAAGGCTTTAGTGGTGCTTTTTGTGTGGCAAAAATAAGAAGCAGAAATTCTTCTGAATAACTCCTTTAGGGTATCAGTAATGAAAACGTGCCACATACAGTATAGTATGCTATTAAAAGGAGCATTGAGCCTGTTATAAAAAGCATATTTTAACACATGATTATTTGATTTGCTCAAAACTGATACCCGACTTATTTCTGCTCATTTTAGTTGGTGTGACGATCATAGATAACTCACAATGACAATTCAGGGTTTTTCATGCATGGAGGGATTCGTGCAGACCCAGAGTAGAAGAAACATTGCCAGCATTTAAGAGCGACCTTGTTTTTTGTTTTTTTTTTAAGAAAAAGCCTACAAAGTTTAAATAAGGTCAATGACTTTGATACATGAAGTCCAATGTAATTAATCATGACAAAGTAATGCAATACTTGCGCATACATTATCACAGTATCATTTCTTTCTGCCCTTGTCTGAGCTGTGTGCTGTTTTCTCCAGTTTCTTCTTCATCATTGTAAGTTAGTTAAAGGGGATCTAATACATTTTTCCTTTTAATATTGATGGATTTTATCTGTTAAGCTAAAATGAGCTAAAAGCTGAGGCTTCAACCCGCTCTAAATGCTCAGTTTCTGACATTATTTTTCTCTCGTGGTCATCTTAAGCACACGTGTCTAGCTGTGAGCACAAGAGTACCTGTTGTTCAAACCCTCTGTTTGCAAGAAGCATTCAATCAGCAGAAGGCTGTCTTAAAGGGACAGAGGCCACAAACAGGAAAGGCTCTCTAACACTCTAAGCGCCCTTTAACTTTAGCTCATACGGCTGTTTCTTGTTCGATAAAATGACACCACGAGGTTTCATGAAGTAATGACTGTGTTACATTTACCTTAGAGGGAAAAATCTGTTTAAAGTGTTGGGGGCTCCCTGAGCCTGGTTCTGCTGGAGGTTTCTTCCTGTTAAAAGGGAGTTTTTCCTTCCCACCGTCGCCAAGTGCTTGCTCATAGGGGGTCGTTTGACTGTTGGGTTTTTCTTTGCAGTATTGTTGGGTCTTTACCTTTACCTTACAATACAAAGCGCCTTGAGGCGACTGTTTGTTGTGAATTGGCGCTGTATAAATAAAATTGAATTGAATTGAATTGAATAACAATCCTCCAAAAGCACCGTTTGGTTTTTCTTTCAAAGGCATAAATAACAAAATTAATTAAAAAAAAAAAAAGCCTGATCGCAATAATTTCAATACATTCCCAATTCACTACTTACCTAAACCATCTTTAAACATTACACCTTTCACAAGACTGAAATACTTTAGCTATGCATCAACGGCTCCTTGTGGCTATAATGGTTTGGAAAAATGTAACTATGATATGAAATTGCAGGTATTTACATTGTGTTTTTGTTCATAGTCTCAGACTTAATTAAGTCCTTGTTTGAATATTTTGTCCAAACACTAATTTTTAAGCAAAAAATCCTAATTAGCAACCAACTCAAATGTGTGCAATTTGCTTGTTTTCTTCACCTTAATTAATGCAAATATATTTGAAATCCTTGAATTCTGTCCTTACGGCAGGACAAGAGCAAAATTTCAAAATGTTCTGTCCTGTAATACGTCACAGATCAGACAATAAATTAGTAAATCTAAATCTCAATTTACCTAAAAAACTAAATTTAAATCATTACGATGAATAAATATAGACGAGACTGCGCACTCCCTCCCGTGAGCCAAATGTAAACAATCCCTGACATGCAACAGACTTTTAGGGTGAATGACTTTGTCAAGCCTGACATAATCTGAATGAAACAAAAACTTATGACTTGTGCAGAGATGACTCACTCCTGACTCAATGTGAGGTTGCCCTGTGACTAACAGCAAAAATATTCCAGTCACCCATCTATACGGCAGGTACGGCAGGACGGCATTCAGGCAGTACTCGGAATCCTCCACGGGGGAGGTAAGTGAGGATTTAGTTATTTGTTTGAAAGCAGGGAAGAGGTCACTTGGAAGGAGTTGAAATAGGTGGAATGATGGGAATGTCAGTGATGAAGGCAAGGCTCCTTCACGGTTTCCTTGGGCAATGGACCCGGACTTTAAAAGAAAACACACGGCGACGTATCACGAGTATTAAAAAACTGCATGTTATGACTGCGTTTGTTTGCTAATGTCGTATTTGCGTTTGCCTTAATGGGTGTGTAGGAGTGACTGGGTGGATGGATCAGCAGCGGCTACCCGTGAGTGTGTGTGAACGAGTGAATGAGTAGTGAGAAAAACCAAATCCCTCCTGTGACAGGACCTGTAACTTAGCAGAGCCACACCTGGCACACAATGCTGCTGGTTGACACATCACTCATGCTGTCACCTGGGGTGCTCAAAGCGCCTGCTGACGCGAAATCACACCTAAGCGTCAAGAGCTACATGTTTGCTTAGGCTACTGATCCGTGCACCGGGCCTGCCGAATGTTTTCTGTGATGGAAACAAGTTAAAATGGTAAATCTGACTCCTTAAACATGAAGGGGAAGTGGGGCAGGAATAAATATCCAGGACAGCTTTGGAATATGGGATCAGTGTGAGTTATAGGTTTCTTAAAGGCCTTTGTGGAGCACTCAGACAGCACAGCGAGGGCAGGCAGGCTGACTAAGTGGTTTCTTTGTAAAACAGCAGCAGCGGGAGCCGCACTTCATCACCATGCTCCGTTTGCCACAATGACACGCATCATTTGCTCTCCCTGCAAGGCTAGACACAAAGTTCTTCCACCCTCTGGACCAACCCCAAGCCCTCTCAACCCACCCACCCCACCACACAGATGAGCACGCACAGATATCCCTGTCTATCTCAGTCGAAAACCTCACTTAATAAGTAAAATGTTAATCCTAATCGCTGCAGCCTGAAAGTCTTCGAAATGAGCGGCACAGGAAGAATAACCCTGAAACCACAGGATACGGAGCCTAAACAAACAGATGGAACCACCTCATCGAGCAAAAATCCGCGAATAAACAGACCAAACTATGAGAACTGTAAGACCTCCAAGAACTGCGTTTCTCGGCATTGATTAACATAAGTCCCCGATAGCTCACGTACTGGCCTCAGCTGCAGCTTCTCTGTTCCGTTTTTGTGCATTCGCATTGGCTGCGCATTTAATCGAGGTTCAGAAAAAATGGTCAAAACAAGGCGGAAGATACAACTCGTTCCCAACCTCTGCGATACAGCATTCCTAAAAGATATGAGACGACCTCACGGAGCATTTTTAAGTGACAGGTTGAAACTGTCCTATTTCACTTTGTTTTCAGACACTCTTAAAATGCAATATTTCTCCTCTCTCTAACATTTTAGTATTTATTTATTTTACTTGTGCTGCCTTTTCTGGTTTCTTACATCACACAGCACAAGCTTTACAGGCTTTAACTTTATTTTCCTTTTCTTACACTGATTTCTTTGCTGATTTTTTTTTTAAACGAATCTAATAAACATTTGGTATATAAAATAGTTTTTTTATGTTAAAGGAAATTTCTTCTTTTTTCTTTGATGGACACTCTTAAATACAGATAACTCACATTTATTGCATTGTAAAGTGAGTGTTTTGATTAATCACTTGAGAAATTACAATACAGTAGACACAAATCTCCTGTTAATAGATAACAAATGAACGCACGTTTTAGGTAATATCAAGTTACCATGAAACACATGCCTTGATCCACCTTCTTTATGTGCAGTTACTACAAATGGCTAGCTCGACAAAATGACAGGAAAACACAGAATATAAGCATATATAAAATATATATATATATTTTTTATTTTTATTTTTTTTATTTTTTTTACCCTCCAAATAAATCTGACACCTGGAAAACTGGTCAGACTCCTGCCAGTGTTGGTGAAGGAAGGTAAAGGAAGAATCAGGGGGACTTAAGGGACAGAGTGCCTCTGGCTCTCTCTGGAGACCCGCCCCAGGAAACACATGCCATAAAGCAGATCCACACCTGGCAATAGCTACTGTGCTATTCAGCCTGTTTACAAAGTTTCACATGTGCGCCTAATGTCAGCCACATCCATCTGACAGCAGGATAATGCATTCAGTGTTAGTGTTAGGGCTGCACTCTCTCCTGAAGTAATCCTGCCTCTTTGAAGTTCTGTAACACACACACACACACACACACCACAAAAGCTACAGGGGTGGAAGATGTCTGAGGGAAGTTTCCCACTAAAAACAGTTTACACATCAGATTGCATCTTACATCAGATTTAATCACAGGTCAGGTCTGACTAAACGGCCTGAAATGCATACATTAGAAACACTGACAGCAGGAGTGGCTATGACACCCTGTGAGATGGAAAAAAACATGCAGGTAAATGTTTGTCCTCCCTCTGGCTTATCTTCTACCCCCATTCCCTCTTTGAGAGTAAAATAAAACCCCTTACAGCCATTTACAGTGCCCTTGCTGTCCCACTGTGCAAACAGCCCATTAATTCCAGATCTGTGATTGCCTCGTACCATGCACAGCGTGCAGGATCGAGCCCCCTCCTCTCTGACCTTGGATCTGTCAGTGACACCTCTCTACAGTCACTCGTAGATCTCTTCCCACAGAGAAACACTTCTAATGAGCGAGCCCTGTGCCTTCGTCTGTTTAAAAGCTTACGCTGCGTCAAAAAAAGATTTAAAATCTGAAATAAATTCATTCATATTATACTTGAACTTGTTCTTTCACCTGCAAAAACCACCCACAGAGCCTTTGCAGCCCCTTATCTGTTGACAGCTTCGAGTTAAGAGATCAGCTGCAGGTATGTTTTAAATGGCAACTTGTGTGATCTACCTGCAGGTTTGTGTTGTGACTTGGTAGCATTCACTTCACCTGAGTGACTGCCAAGGAAAACAAAATGTGAAAAATCCTACAAGTGTCAGGCTGCCAAGGAAAATGCAACCAGAGTGTCAAGTGCCTTGATCTTCACAAGCAAGTGAAAAGTACTGAGCTTAAAAAAAAAATGCACGGATTAAAAGAGAATTTAAAATTAGAAGGAATCTGAATGATCAATTCATGCCTGTGGCTACAATCATAAAAAGCGAGTTACAAAACAATAATAAATATAAAATGATTCAACTTTTTGTAGCCTAACTTCAATAACTTTCAGGCTGTTACACTCAAACTGATAGGACCCCCTTTGTGACCCCCACCAGTGCCTTTGAGCTAGAGTACTGTTAATGATCCAGCGCCCAACATTGTTGAGTGAAAGCAGGATAGTACCACTCTTGGAAACTTAACGTAGTACTTTAGTAAGGTTTATACTACCTTCTGCTTCTACTCCACTATAATTTGTATCCAAATATTGTACTTTATACCATTTATATTAAAAGCTTATGGTCACCTATTATTTTACTGTTTCAAAAATATTGCAGCGATATAGATAAAGCTAGGATATAACTGATTAAAATCATTTCCATCTGCAATAATAAAGTGAGCAAAAGAATAATGCACATGATTCTGCTCAATACGTACTTTTACTTTTATTTATTTACACATTTAAAAACCATTGACCAAAGTGCTGGACGTGAAACAATGGGTTACACAGTAAAATAAGAAATGCTCCACATACACACATGCATACACACATC
>VUQJ01015001.1:3002-19248 GCA_015108635.1 Andinoacara biseriatus | reverse complement strand
ACAAATTATTCCCATATAAAATAACTGAAATAGAATTAATTTGTTCCAGCCCTGAGAAAAATCCCCAAAGTATTGTAAATTCGGGGAAAAGTACATGTTTTTAATACAGAAACACACATATGTACATTTCTAATAAAAGAAAAAGATCTGAAATAGAAATATAATTCTTATTTAATACTATAGTCTTACCTTGAAGACAGGTGAGTGCGGCAAATGGAGGCGAGCAGCAGAGGAGGAGGGAGGGAGGAAGGGATGCACTCACTGTAGACACGTAAACTAAAACTGCACTGTAGCCCCTTGGGACCTACAGGGGCTACAGGCGCTCCCGACTGCCAACTGCTTTTAAATGCCTGTAAAATTGCAACCACATACGCTAGAGCAATAAGTCCTTTTGCATATGAAACCAGAACATTTACACTCACATTTAATGTGTTCAACGTGTCCCAGAGCGCTGTATCCTTCCTCTAACAGGTTTGCAAAAATCACGTAGAAAGCGCTAACAACAAAACGTACTCCATGCGCTTTATCGTGTGCATTAGCATGTACAGCTATGGCGTTTCTGTATCTAGCATTTAACTCCTCTTTCAAACCACCGGTCCTCCCGGTCCAAAAGCTGTTGTTATAGGAAGGAAACCCTTATGAAAGGTGGTTGTATCGCAGCTTGTGGTTCGGAAAGAGTAGAATACAGTTATAATATTTCTAAATCTGAATCCTCACATTAACTTGAAAGGTCAAACCAAAGGGCAGAAAATGCATTAGTGATCACCAGTTCACGCAGAGATAATAGTGTTAGTTATAATTATAACACAGCCTTCAAAGACTACCCATTCAAACTCATTCCAACTGTTCAAATCTTTCAATGCACATTTCTTCATTAGTGTCTAAACTGAGCTGCAGTGACATGAAATCAGAAATAACTGCAGTACAGCACGTACATCATGTGATTACTGAGCCAATACTTTGGTAAACTAGAGTAAATACAGAGGCTCATTAGGTTAACTACGTCTACTTTACTAATGCAAAATATAGGGCTTCTGTGGATGTCCACATGCAAGTACAGCCATATACAGCTATTCATCTACCTATACAGGTTGGTTTCTGGGAACATGTATAAATGCCAGACATGTTTGTTCAAGTCCCCTCAGGAGGTTAACACAGCCGTGAACTCAAATACAAAGAATGAAAAAGACTTCAAACCCAGACTGTGTTCTCATTCGGAGAAGGAAGAAGGCATGAATGTTGGCTTTCCTGCTTCAAAAGCTACACACATTTATGGCTATAGCCTCTGTAATTCCTATATAAGATAAATGTGGTGGCATGAACCTTCTGAAGTTGCACAGAAGCACATTGACAGGGGAATACAGACACCTTGAGTCCTGAGATTCACAAACTAAACTCAAACACAACCACAATATTTGTGACCAACACTTCTCCATTCAAGACACTCTACTTCCAGTCGGCACACAGGCCATCTACTGCAACTAACTTTAAATAAATTTTAAATAAATTCATCAGTTTCTCTAAAAACTAACTGAAGAACTGATATATTGCTATTGCTCTGTTTTGTTGATCTGGGTTGATCCGCAGTACATTGACAGTGGTTATAATTAAATTGTTTGTCAGGTATCTGTAAATGGCTAAGAAATTATTGTTGGCCTGATGCTGCTTACCCATAACAATGGAATGTTCCATTAAGACTCATTCAAATTTTATACATTTTTGTGATATATTCCCATTTTTTTTCCTTCTGGTGTTAAATCCCTATTACTACTAACTGTAAACTGCAGGGTGCAGCTGCTTTTGGCTGCTCCTTTGTCACGAGGGGTTGCTGCAGTGGGTAACTCTGTGTGTTTGATTTTGCAGCTTTTATGCCGGATGACCTTTCTGATGCAACCCTGAAGGGATTTGTGTCTCCGGCTGGAATCGAACTAGCACTTGCTACGTGAAAGTGTAAACCACTGCACTATTTTACAGCCAAAAACCTCACCCCCCTCTCTGGTTTCTGATGTTTTCTCAAAGCGTACCACAGGACGAGCAGATGTTTTAGCTTAATTTGAGCTCCACAGTATGAATCGGTTTTCATATCCAGTTACCGCCCCTACATAAACACTCCATCTCTGTCTTTGACAGCTGTGATTCAACATTTTTCTGACCTGTTTGATTCAAATGGAAACACTTTCAGTGATTCACACAAAGAGACTCCAGCACCAACATGTTGTGCTTTATTTTGATAAGTTGGAGCAGGAAGGCTGAGATGCCTTGAATCACAGTTTTCTGAATCACATCAGAAAAATGTGATTCAACATTTTTCTGATCCGTTTGATGGAATGGAAACACTTTCAGTGATTCAGACAGAGGCTCCGGCAACAACATGTGCTCCAGTTTGATAGTGAAAGCAGTTTGAACACAAAGCACAGAAAAAAATAACAAATTATAACAAATTTGCTGAGGCTAACTGGTGAAAAGGGCTTACTTCAATTTTGTGGAGTTCATTTCTTAAATATTATGTTCCTGTTATGTTCCATCGTGTTCTTTTAGCCGTGGCTAAACCTCTTTGTTGTCTTAGGATACTCATTCTTTACTGCAAATTCTTTGTTCATTTAATTTTATCTTCTATATTCAGTTCATTGAAATAACAAAGCAAAAGGATGTAGACTGAAACTAAAACTTATATAGCCTCTACCCTCGCACAACAATCAACACGTGACAAAAGAAGAAAAAGAAAGCAATAATAGAGAATGTCAAATCCAGCTGCAGATAAACTCTCGAATATTTATCGCAATAGTGAATAATTCAATTACTTATACATGATTTTTTTTTTATTCCATGTCAGTGCAACACTTCCTGGTTTCATTTTGTGTGTGTGTGTGTGTGTGTGTGTGTGTGTGATTGAATAAATAATGTTGACTTGTGGTTTGTTTGTTACCATTTGTATGTCCCACCAGCTCTCTGCATGTCCTCCTCCACTGCATCCATGAATCTTCTCTGTGGTCTTCCTCTTTTCTTCCTGCCTGGCAGCTCAGCCTTTCACTATTGCTCCACTGCACCTATCCAAGCCATCTCAGCCTTGCCTCTCTAACTTTGTCCCCAAACTGCTCAACCTGAGCGGTACCCCTCATGTATTGATTTCTAATCTTGGCCACTAATGAAAATCTTAACATCTTCAGCTCTGCAGCCTCCAGCTCTGCTTCCTGTGGATTTGTTAGTTCCTTTGCATCCACATCATAGCATGGAGCACCATTTTGGTGTCTCCAAAAACATTGTGTTCCTTTCGCTCAGTTGTGTTTACTGAGTCCATGCTGTTGTTCACCACATATTACATATGTACACAAAACATTTAATAATACAATCAATAATATATTTAACCCAAAACATGTTGTGGCCATTCAGTCAGTTAATTTTCTTATTTGTTTAAATTTGTGTACAATGTCATTAGCAAATGAAATTTGCCTTGAGGCGACTGTTTGTTGTAGAAATAAAACTGACCTGTTTCATTAACAAACACTGAATGAGCGTTTATGTTGAAAATACTATTAAGGATATTGTATCAGTGGGAGATACAGTGGAGTTAGTTATTATTTCCCCTATATCAACAAAGTTTTATTTAAATGATTCAGCAATTATTAATTTATAATAAAAATATAATTACGTTTATAATTTACAAATTATTTCATTTTCCAAATATGAATAAGAGAGATTAGTTTCCATTAGTTTTTATCCTTTTTATGACTCTGTATTAGTCATATTAGTCCTGTTTATTTCCAACAAATTACTATAATACTTTTTCACTCCAAGTTTCAAAACACGTTTATTTTTATACGTGTTGAAATTATTTTTGGCTTCCATTGTTTTACGATTCTTACTTTTGATTTGATTTTACTTTTATTTATTCTACTTACTTTATTCTACAGGCATTTTGTAGATCCTTGACTGTCCCTGGCTTTTTCCTATGTATTCACAGCTTGTAATTATATTTTTTACCTTTTTTTCTTTTTCTTTTTTCAATTGTAATCAATATGTTTTCTGTTTCAAAGGACATGCTTTAATAAACACAGTTCAACACTGATGACAGGAGTGGATATACAAAGCCACCCCACCACCCCTGTTTGTAGTGCAGAGGTCATAACCTTTCATTTGAACCATGCAGTTTTGTTCATTGTTTAACCAGGTCTCAGGAGTTGCAATGACAAAAGAAATTGTGTTGTATTGTAGCCAATATCATGGATTCCAGTCACATTTATTCAGAGACATCTGCTTTTAAATTGATTACTGAGAATATATATAAATATAATTTTTTTTAATTTTTTTTTTTAGTTGGCTACACTGATTATTTTATCTGCAATAAACTGTGTTCAGCACTGTGCTGTCTGTGCTCAGTGTATTTAAATAATGTATCTTACATGTTTATAATAATAATAAAGGTTTTAATTATTGACAATGATCAGGCCATACAGAGTCTGGTGACCTCCGTCTGCTATGTCACTTAAATGACTGTGATGACCACCCTGTGTTATTTAATCCACGCTTTGCACTTTCTTGTCCAAGTTTCTTGTGTTTTGTTGTGTTAATAAATATACTTAAGCTGCCCTTGATCCTCCATCTGCATTTCCAATGATCCTGTTAGCAGTGACAGTTGGTCCTTTAGCTTTGCTTCTGCTACGGAGAAAACAGAAGTCTTACTATGCAGAAGAACTGCTTTGTAGTCGGGTAAAACAGTGATAAACTTTTCACTGCAGTTATTTTTGTGCTAACTATTTTTTTTAAGATTTATTTTCCTTTAGTTAAATTGTCCTCACCCTCCTCTCTACACAGCCAGAGCAAGAGACAAGAGCACAACAAGAGAAAGAAAGCATGTAGCACAGAGTGCTAACTCTCCAAGGAGGACAAGACGAGTGAAAGTTTTCCCCAGTTGGCACAACGACAACATCTGAGTCCTAGCTCCAAACTGACCAACAGCACAGACCTGCTGGGATAGCAAATAACCCCTTCCTTACTGAAATGACCATTGGCCCCTGACCTTTAGCCGACATCTGCCAGCATTAATTTGCACTCGAATTCTTGTGAATGCTTTGCAATACACTCAACTTTGATATACTATGTAAAGCGAAATTTTGCAAGCCTTTAAATAAGCCCTTCATGCACATACTGGATGTTCATACTAAAAGCGATGAGGCCATGGTCTCCAGTGTACCAAACACTATCTGTTCTGCTCTGTCAGTGGAAAAGCACAACAGTTTTCAGTTTGAAAAGGTTACATTTTACAGCAGTTTATTTGAAAAAGAATTGCTTCCATCTTTGTGCTTTTTAATGCATTTTAAATTCATAATGCTTCTAGGTTCAGAGATGTGGTCTGATGTTTGGAGTTTGCTTTTACTTTATTCTTACTTTTAATGCTCTCTAGCTGACACTCTGTGTCTTACTCTCCCTCTCTCTGGGCTTGGTCTGCTGGGTTTAGGACTTTCTAGCCTGTTAAAAATTGAAACGTTTCCAAGGAGGCGCTTGGCTCTCTGGTGAACCACAACTTTGCAGTGAGAGAAGAATTAGAACTTAAAAATGCATGCTGCGTGCCACCAGAGACACATCTATAAACATGATGCAGTCTCATGTTGCCCAAATTTTCTCGCTTCAGTGTTTTTGTTAGTGATGGAAGAAAAAAAAAATGCTGCTTCTGTAAAATCCACTGGAGCTCCTGTCCTGTAATGCACTGCAGGACCACAGTCTGCGACAGTGATGAATATTTAGCAAAGACGTTTACATTCAAACTGTCTGTTCTGCAAATATAACAATTTCATGCCATTTTGAACACTTCTTGATAAACGTTTTTTATCAGTTACGAAACCTTCGCAATTTACTCTTTTCTCCAACTTTATTTGACAGAATAACCAGAATGAACACACTGAAGACAGTTTTCATCAATTATTTGCAGAAAAGCAAGTCTTCAGCCTGCTTAGCATTCCACTGTTAGTTTTTCTCACCACTCCCTCCACCATGTAGATCCATGCAGGCATCGTGCAAGTTTGATATGTTAACCAATGCACACGAACTAAACAACCTTCCCATAAACAGAGTAATCCCAGAATGACCAAACAAACAAACGAGGACGACACATTTTAAGTCGTGGAATTCTTTTTATTTGTGACGTATTTTTGTGAGAACCTGTTTACTGTATATATTCATGCAGAATACATCAGGTGCTTTATAGTAACATCTAAACTTCCATCACTGTGGCAGACTCCTACCAGTGCTTTGCATCATGAGCTAAGGCCAAGAGAATAAATGGTCTGTTCTCCAAAGATCGATCCAAGGTGTGCTCCCGCCTGCAAAGGAATAGCAGCAAAGAACAGACCCAGAGTTGAGACTGACCAATACTGGAGGAACATTTGGGACAACAAGGTCACATAACATCGACTAGCGAACATCACAATTCACGATTATACAGGGAAGAGCCCCCACCCCACCCAGATGAATGAGCATGCCTCAGTTAACACAAGACAGATGGTGATGAGGAAGGGGAAATATTGGGGTAGGCCGTTCATGGGCTGTATCAGAGAGAGTGACTGACATCAAGAAATCCCCCCAGTGTCTAAAACAGGTTGGCATAAAGGTCATCACAGAGGCTCTGATCATAGCAAGACCAGGTCCTAAGCACATGTGTGTGTGCGGCATAACACACAGACACAGAAGCTTAGAGTTATTCCTAAAATCTAGTTTATATGCTGTTTGCCCGATATTCATTTGTTGTAGCCAACAAGAGTTTCCTCACTTTAAACTTCTAACAGAAAAGGGAACAAATAACATTAACAGGAGCTTTGATTCATTCAGACATCCTCATAAGGATGTCATCCTGATTGCTTCCGTGCTGGGAACCTCAACCTGATGGATCTAAAAAGGCTGTTTGTTATGACTGCTTTGGTCTAATCCTGTAAAAGCACAAATGATCAGCTGCTTCACAACATAAACAGAAAGAGCACCGAGGCCACTTTGGGACAAATTAAATGAGAAGCTGTGACTTTTGGTCTGAGCAGCGATCTACAACAAACTCAAACAAGCTGAGAGAATATAAAATGACAGCGAATGTCCCCTCTGAGGAGCCCAAAGCGCCGAGTTAACAGAGTCATTATTAATATTCTGCCATTCTCTTTCAGTATCCCCACTCCCACGCACTGTGCTCGCTGACGTCAGATTATGCAGCAAGTTGCTGGGCTTCAGCATTCCCCAGCTAGATGACGGAAAATGGAAAACATAATAATACTAGCCTAGCCATAACTGTGATTCTGTTTTATACATTAGCCACAGATACAGTTAGATCTGTAAGTATTTGGACAATGATTTTGTAATTTTGCCCTGTAAAGGCACTGCATTACCTGTTCAGGAATAATGGTCACGTTTATATATAGTGTAGTTCAAAAATAACGAGACAGTTGCAAAGGCAACAGTTGGAATCAACTCTTAATTTGTCACTTTAATTTGTCAGGGAATAAAAGGGGAGCAGGCCTCACCTGTCCAATCACTTTAAAGCCTGTAAAATGGTAAAAATATCTGCAATTCCCAAACAGTTAGTGCAACATTTTTTTAAACCCCTTGAAATAAAGCTGAAAGTCTGCACTTCTGTCACATCTTTGTTGTTTATTTAAAATCTATTGTGATGGTGTACAGAGGGAAAAAAATGTTTTATGGTTCAAATACTTATGGCACTAATTGTCTCTACAAACTATAACATAAAAAATGAACATCTTGTTTTTATAATTTAACTAAAAAATATATATTCTGTTTTCATTACATGGAAATGTCTTTTTTGTTTTATTTTATATTTTTATGACTTATAATTTAGAAAAATCAGATTTTTAGTCTTTAAGTCTTTAAGACTAAGTATGCTGAGACCAATCAAAAAAAGGAATTATAATACAAGAAAGTCAGACTTTCCATCATTTATACACTCAGTACGTGGTTGGAGCCCCTTTGCTGTGAATCACTGCATGAATATGGCATATCATGGAGATCAACTTGTGTTATTGTTGCAGAGGTGTTATTGAAGCGCAGGTTGCTTTGATTGTGGCCTTCAGCTCATATGATTTTTTGTGTCAACAACACAAAGGCCGCAAAGCTTAAACATTAATTTCATTGCTTTATAAACTGCTGTTATTAAATTGGAATAAGTATAGTAAAAATGCCAACATTTTAATCACTAATTAATCACATAAAATAACTGTGAACAAAATGTCTATGTTTAAAAAATAAATCAGACTTTTAAATAGCGATTTTGCTTGTAGTTTAATTTCTTCATCTGCAGTTTTTCAACCTTTTTTCTTGTTCAGTGTCGACTGTTTTGAGCTTGAACACATGCATTAACATCAGGTTCAGTGTCTGAGGAGGAAATACAAAGGAGAGAGTCTGGATTTTTTAAACTTTGTCACTTAGTTCACCTATCAAGTTAGATGCTAAATAACATCGTCTGAGCATGTCTCCTTATGGGTGGAAACTTCTCTTTGGGAGAAGTCCTGCAGTGATACAGTCTTGAGGTGCCCTGCAGTGCTGGATCAAAAGTGCAAAAAACTGCCTGTGATTCAGCGATCGTCCCCTGAGGACGTTCACTGTTTTAAAACCATGGTTAATTTGTAGCGCTGGCGTTGGACTTCAAAACACTGTCCTGCAGTAGAAGTCAGCATTCCCCAGCTTCATTTTCTTGATTGACTGCACTCCATTATTACACAGTTGTGGTCAAAAATTTACACACACATATCATGGGAATGAATCTCATGGTATTTTGGGGCTTTAAATTATTTACTTTAACTGTTCTTTTTTCCAGGGTGGAATGAGTTTAAGGCATAGATCTTTAATGACTTCAAACACAAGAAGTGGATGCACAAATCAGAATTTATTTTGAATTCTCTCTGATCTGTACAGCATCAAAAGTATACAAGCAGGGTTAAATATATACATACACTCACTTTAATCTTTTAATAAGTGCTGCTGTATGTTCTACAGTATCTTTGAACTGACAAGACCAAGGTCTATTAACTTCTCATTAGTGACCATGGTTGACTAAAACTGATTGTTTTTCTTTGCCAGCATTAAAAGGATTTGGAACAATGGGGACGTTTGAGAAACTCAGTATTACACACGTTGGGAAGGTCTCTTAGAGACATTACTACACAACTGCAGATTCCAAGGTTCGAACAACTGTGCAAAAGTACAAGTTGTTCAGATGTGTCACTACTTTGCTCGGGTCTAGAAGAAGACCTAAAATATCACCCTCAGATGAGAGGAAATTGGTTAGGATGTTCAGGAACAACCCAGGAATCACCGAGGCTCAAACCTGCCATGAATTGGAAAGTACTGTAATACCAGTGTCTCCGTCCACAGTAACGTGAGTTCTACATCACCATGGACTGAGAGAGTGCTGACCAAGAAAGATGTTCTTGCTCCAAAACCCACACCTTCAAGCTCAATTGAAAGCTGCCCACATGGAAAAGCCAAATACCTACGAGAGACAAGTTTTATGGTCAGAAGAGACTAAACCTGAGCTATCTGACCACAATGGCAAGAGGTATGTTTGGAGGAGGAAAGGTGAGGCTTTCAAAACCTAAACAAAATGTACCAACTATCAAGCATGGTGGTGGTGTTGTAATGTTCTAGGAATGTTTTGCTTCCAGTGGTTCAGGTAATATTGCACAAAGTGGGCAGAATAATGAAGAACAAGGAGTACCTCCAAATTCTTTAACTTCCCTCAAATCAGCTGCTGGATGGAGAACAACTGGACACAGTATGGTTTTCCAACAGAACATTGATCCCAACACACACATTAAAACTGGTTTTGGCATGGATAAAGCAGGCTAACTGGAAAAGCCTACCCAAAGCACTGACCTCAACCCCACTGAAAATTTGTACACTGTGCTTAAAAACCAGGTCAATGCCAGAAACCAACAATTTAAACAAACTGTCAGTTCTGCTAAGAAGAGTGGTCAAATATCCACTCAGAAGTTTGTTGATGACTACCAAAAGTGTGTTGTCAAGGTGCTAATTGCTACAGGACATTTAACTGAATATTAGTGGGGGTGTATGTGCATATTTGAGCCTGTCTGTATAGTTTTAACCCTGTGTGGATTTGAAAGAATCCAAATTAAATTCAGATTTGTGCACCGAACTCTTCTTCTGCTTAGGTCAATAAACATGTGTGCTGTACAATCACCCCACTCTGGAAAAAGAGCAATTCAAAAGAATCCTCAAGAGCCCCAAATTACCACGACATTTATGCCCATGATGAGTGTAACCACAAATGTAAATATTATTCATTGTTTTCTCTCTATATATTCCTCTGTTTAGGAATGTTTCCTGTATCACTGGCTGCCTCACAGCTTGGATAATGACTTTTGTGATGATGTGGTAGGTAATGTTCCTCCTCATCATTCCATCAATTAACATTGTGTGTGCATATGTGTTGCACAGCCGAACCTTCCTGCAGCTCCTCTACAGTCATATATGGATTTAGTTTTTCTTTTCAGCTCAGCAGATGTGCATTTTTATCTGAATGTTTTCTGGCTCTTCCGGAGCTTCTCTTGACTTCCACAGTTCTTGTAAGCTGGCATTTCTCAGTGATATTTTGGACTCTGAAAAAAATGCAAGCCAGTGACAGTTTGACATCTTTTTGTCATCTCCCCTGCTTTGTAGGCATCAACTGGCTTCATTTTTAGATCCATAGTTAGCTTTTTGGGAAGCCAATTGTTTAGTGTTATGAGAAGCTTAATGACAATTGCTGACCGTACTTTGAAGGCCTGATGTTAAGGTCACTAAGCTCTGAGGCTTATCAAAAAGATGGGTACACAAATGTCTGCACATGGCACAATCATGGTTATTTTTGTCATGAATAAAGAAAAAACATGATTAGAGGCCATAAAATCTATCCTCAGCTAGAAGTGGCTGAATAAATGCACTGCATGTGTGATATATACAGCAACAAAAAAAAAAAAGGGCACACAACTCTTTGTTCTGTTTAGCAGATGGAAAGATTCATTTCTTCCGGACTTATGCAATGTTAATGTTCAAGCTTCCGTGTTCCAAATCCCTCTTGATCAGGGATATTTGGCTGCACTGCCCAAAATCAATGCTTTTATATTGTGAGTTGTGAAAAAGGTATGTTTATTTGTGTTTATTTTGCCTTCACAGGCTGAGCTGGAGTACAGCACAAACACTGTGTCAGTGTCTTGCCTTTAAAGGTCATGTTGCAGAGACGGAGTGGAGGCAACTGTTATCTACAACAATCTATACTGATGCTGTAAACCAAACCCACTCTGTTCTTTTTTCTGCGATTAAATTCATTTTGTCAGTATTAAATCACAGAACTCAATTAAGAAGCTCACAGCAATCTATTAAATGTTTACAATATCACTTGGTCAAGTAGATGCCCTTAATCTTATGTTATAAATTACATTTCAATATATGGGTCCTCACCTGACATACTCCTGGGATAATCATAGCACAAAAGCATAAGACTATCCATGTGCCAGATCATTTTATTTTGAGTAGATGGCAAAAGTTGTGAATTGTTTTTTAAAGAGTCCTCCAACAACTGAAACGAACCAGAAGAAATTAATGGGCCAGTGTCAAAGGTGGGAAGGCCAAAGTCATCACAATTTACACTTACCAGACACTTTACCCAGGTCCTGGGAAGGTATACTTTATTAATACATCAACACTCCCTCATTGGAGACAATTTTTCCTTCAGAGCTGCCTTAATTCTTCATGGCATAAATTCAACTAAGTGCTGGAAACATTCCTCAGAGATTTTGGTCCATATTGACATGAAAGCATCACACAATTTTCAGCTTTACATATACGCTACAGCTCTCCCAGTCCACCACAGCCCAAAGATGCTCTGTTGGATTGAGATCTGGTGACTGTGGAGGCAATTTGAGTGCAATGAATTGGCCTATAAACTATGCTGAGATAGTAATAAGGGTCTCACAGTCTACCAAGAAAATACCCCTCACCTCCAACAGATTGCAGCAGATGTATGCCCCTCCCTGAGCCTGGCTCTGCTAAAGGTTTCTTCCTGTCAACGAGAGTTTTTCCTTCCCACTGTCACTAAGTCCTTGCTCATAGGGGGTCATTTGGACTGTTGGGTTTTCTCTGTAATTACTGCATGTTTTGTTTTGTTTTTTTTACTTTACATTTTAAAGCACCTTGAGGTGACTGTTTATATAAACAAAATTGAACTGAACCACATGACCACCATCACTGCCAACCTGAACTGTTGCTACAAGGTAGGATGGCTTCAAACCTTGATGTTGTTTATGCAAAATTCTGACATTACCATCCAAATGTCACAGAAATCAAGACTCATCAGACCAGGCACCATTCGTCCAATCTTCTATTGGCCAATTTTATTGCAAATTGTTTTTTGACCAGACAGCTGCTGTTCTTTATCAGACACGTGTCTGTAAACCCTAGAGTTTCCATACTAGAGCTGTTTACATATTTGTCTAACAAGCAAAAAAAATCCCCAGTTTATTCCTGTGAGGAGACACAAATCTGTTAGAGCTTGTGTTAGGAATGTTTTCTGACAAATCATATATGTGGAGCTCCATGCAGTGGAGACCCATTGTCACTAAAAAAGAAGGAATTATTTTTTAATACCTTAGGGATGGTTATGTGGAAAAATCTAAGTAGATCTGAAGTTTCTGAAATACAGCCTGGCTGGTGCATGCAACCATTCAAGGGCACTTTAATCACCTTTCTTCCCGTTTTGATGCTCATGCTGAACTTCAGTTTTATTCAGTTAACTTGTTTTAACCATGTCTACATGTCTAAATGCATTGAGTTCCTACCATATGATTGGCAGATTACCTAACAAATGATGACTATGTATGCAAGCTTATGCAGCATTTCAATTCAATAGTTTGACCCTTCAATATAAGAGACAAGACTCCAACAATCAGTCAATCCCCTATGACCAAGTACTTGGTGACATTAGGAAAGAAAAAACCCTTTAACAGGAACAAACCACTGACAGAACCAGGCTCAAGGATAGGTAGCCATCTGCCACAAAGAAAAAACACTAGTGTAAAGCACCATCACTGGACTCTAGAGCAGTGGAGACATATTCTCTGGAGTAATGAATCACACTTCTCCATCTGGCAATCAGCTGGATGAGTCTGGGTTTGGCGGTTGCTGGGAGAACCGTACTTGTCTGACTGAAAAATGTAAAGTTTGGTGGAGGGGGAATTATGGTGTCAGGAGTTGGGCTCTAATGTTTCAGCATACCAAGACATTGTGAACAATTTCATGCTCCCAACTTTGTGGGAACAGTTTGGGGATGGCCCCTTCCTGTTCAACTATACTTTACTAGATATCTATCCATCAGGTGCTCTGGAGGTTGTGCAATGAGATGTGTCAGGATAGATGATTACAGAGCCATACCTCCGTCTTAACATAAGGTTATAATCTGGGAGTCTCCACCTTGCATTAGTCTTGTTTTGATCACATACTGAATTTGGTACGTAAGCACTGCATCAGATGCAGCTTACACTCAAATGACCTTGTAGTACAATGTAGTACAGGTGCCATTAATACAGGTAATGAGTGGAGGACAGAAGAGCTTCTTAAAAAAGAAGTTACAGGTCTGCGAGAGCCAGAAATCTTGCTTGTTTGTTATTGAGCAATTACTTATTTCCACCATGATTTACAAATAAATTCTTTAAAAATCCTACAATGTGATTTCCTGGATTTTTTCCCCCATTTTGCCTCTCATAGTTGAAGTGTACCTATGATGGGAATTACAGACCTCTCTCATCTTTCTTTGTATGAGAACTTGCACAATCAGTGGCTGAATAAATATTTTTTGCCCCACTGTATGCTAAAAATACATCAACATCCTGCTACTAAATTGCTATTTTTGAAAAATATTTTTTTTTTTTAATTCATTCATTGTTTGTGCACAGGGCTTGTAGATTTGCCACTGTCCACACCTCCTCTTGCAGTCATTTTTAAGTGAGGTTGTATGTTATGATTAGACTGTAATCACACTGGCAAGAAATTCATTACGGCCTCTCGAGTAAACAATTGTTACTTCAGAATCCAATTAACTAAAGCAAACACACTGCGTCAGTCACCAGCAGCATGCTGTCTCTGCTCAGTCCACACTCGGAGATAATGTGTGCTCCACATGGAAGAGGCTAAAAAGAGCAGTGTGTGACAAGCACTTCAGCACCAATCACATGGGCTGACTCTGCTTTGATGTTTATGCTGCTTGCGTGCAAAGCCTCCATGCAGAGAGAGATATAAGAGCGGGAGTTAAAGATGAATTTATTTGGCAATCATCCCATTTACTCATAAACAGTAACAATTCTTTTGACTTTGCTCCTTCTGAGATGAGTCTCACGTGGCTCTCTGGGAGTTCATCTGAAACATGATTTGATTTTAGAATTGACTGTGCAGTCAGAAGAAACAAGACATTCTCAAAGGTCATTCTTCTATAACATTTGCTGGTTTCTGCTCTTGCGTTGACACTGAGTAACCCTAGCAGTTCTGAAACTAATAATAATAATAAAAATATATTTTTTGGTTGCTGAATTTCCCTTTAAGTGGAAATCAGACGTAATGTCGACCATAATTTATTCTAATTGCTTTAAGTCAATGCTTTTCACCCATATTTTTTATTCATGCTTGATTTTATAAAACTGTATATTTGCACAGTTTCACAAGAATAATGAAGTTTAAAAATTGGTGTAGATTAAATATATTTCCTGGTGACAAAATGAAAAAAAAATGGCAGCATACAGTATCTGCCCTGTATTTCCCACCTATGCAATATGTCAACAGCAAGATAATCCAGTTCCCTTTTGGCCTGTTGAGGTGCTTAAGGATGCAGCTGCTGTCACTTTACAGCCCTGGATGACCAGCTTGTCTCTGTAGTTGTGGACAATGGCTTCAGGGTTCTTTAGAACTCCGTATGCTTCATTACACACTGCCTAGCAGGTGTCACTTCACTGACATTTGCCTACTAGAGTACTGCATTCATACACCTCTCAAAAAAAGCAACAAGAACTGACACAAATTATATGAAGTTGAAGTGATGCTGTCCGAGCCCCCGTTTTTGCAGATAATTTATTTCTTGCCCACCTCAGGTTTAGCAGTACAGTCTGTAAATAAAACGCTGGCACACTGTCGAAATATAAAACTGAATAGATTAAATTGGAAACAATCTGTTGTCTAGTTTTTTCTTAAATTATATTTTCAATTTTGGATTCCAGTGATTACAGAAGAAAGAAAAAAAAGGGTTAAAGCAATTGCTTTAATCCTTTTTTGCTTTTTTTGGTACAAAACTATCATATTGCCATGTTATAAAGCTTTTCCTTACTTTCCTCAGTATTTAGCTCAGCTGGAGCCAACATATTGGAGAGAGAGATTCTTAGCAAGATCTACATAGAGACAGTAAAATGTTTCAACAGACAAAACCAGAAGGATTTGGAAGGAACTGTTGCAGATGTCTCTGGATCTCCAAAGGGCTCGGCCCAGTCACAGTGACTGAGGAAGAGGATGGATGGATGGATAGATGGATAGATGGAATACTCATCAACTTAAAGATGCAATATTTGATAGACAAGCGTAATTATTTGTAATAATTACCCAACAATCTAAACTAGGGGTTGTCAGTATTTACTATCAACAGAGCAATGTTTGACATAAAGTATACTGAGCTGCAAACCATAGTTGATCCTTACAGTACAATTACAACACTAATTTAACAAATGTTGGGAAACTTTGTAAACTGTAGATAAAAACAGAATGTAATGATTTCCCAATGTCATAAATCCATATTTTCTTCACTACCGAACACATAAAACGTGTGTTTAAATTCAGAGATGTTACGTTCTCATGAAAAAGCTCACTGCGCTAGTTTTGAATTTGAAGGCAGCAACACATATTTACTAAAATAGAGACAGGGACAACAAAAAGCCGGAAAAGTAAGAGGCACTAAAAAACAGCTGGAGGAATACAATTTATTAGGTTTTGGCAACAGATCGGTAACATGATTGGATATAAAAAGAGCAGGGACAGGGTTTCTCAGAAGTACAGATGGGCAGACGTTCATCAGTCTGCAAAAAACTGGGTCTATAAATTGTGGAACTGTGAATATATCTTCATCTGCAGTACATAATATCATCAAAAGACTCAGAGAAACTTGGGAATCTCTGTGCGCAAGGGACAAGGCTGAAAATCCATACTGGATGCTTATGATCGTTGGGCC
>VUQJ01015000.1:81236-92729 GCA_015108635.1 Andinoacara biseriatus | reverse complement strand
CCCATCGACCCACGGCTACATTTGACCTTCTGGGCATCTTAATAGTCCCAGGCAAATATTTTTAATAGAAATTATATGCTTAGGTCTCACTACAGGAAGCAGGTTTTCTTCTTCCATGGCCCCCTCTCCCAAGAATAAGCAAATGGATTTGCTTTATTGTTGTCTGCAAACCTGTGATTTTTAAGCACAATGGATACTTGTGAATTGTTGGCTGTCAAATTTCACTGGACTTCCACATGGCTAAGACTTTCTGTAGAGGTGTGTGTACGTCTGCAATCCGCTGCTTTTGCTCTAGCAGAGAACACCCATGCCTCTTTGATGATAAATCATGGTGCATGCAAAGAAATGTTAAATTATTCAGTTCCATTTAAGTTTGTGTTTGAGTTGGGGAGAAAAAAAGTGAATACTTTGTGCGGAGACTATGATAAATGCTTAAGATGACACTTGACATACTGACTCGGTGCTCGCCATGCACTGCAACACAGACTTCAAACTCTGGAAGCACCTGAAAGTGTTCAGATAGAGCCCATCATTTTTCCCGTTTCTTCCCTTTAAAGAAATGTAGCGGCAGAAAAGAGCATTCATTACGTGGGATGATGAGTCAGATTAGTTGGAGCCTCCAAAGCACATATACAGAAAACACAAGCTTGATTATCTCTTCCATGTGGATCAATAAACTGTCTACAGAATAATAAAATGAAAAATAATTCCTTCAAAGTTTTTCCTATAAAAAGGGCATGCTTTTTTTTTAAAATTCTTTTTCCCATATCAGTACTGATCTATACATCCTGATGCAAGTTTAGATGTAGAGCCAAACTGATTCTAACACCCTTTGACAACCTTGTATCTTCTCACTTATAATGTTGTTCTTCACCAAGTAAAAACCCTTAAAAATCCGTCAGTTGGGTTTTGTTAGTCGGTACGATTCTGTAGACTGCATTTGTGATTGTATTAAATGCAGTTATACTACACCTACAGACTATTGGGCTGTTTTATAAGGAGCTTCAAAAAGAAGAAACTTCAAAAACATTTTTTTTCTTTCAATTTAGAAGTATTGTAGATGGAAGCTACAAAATTACAATCTATTAAGAAATGTTGCCTAATCAGTAAATCTTAAACACAGAAATTTCTTATTTATGTTATTGTGAACACGACATGCTCTTTGTGCCTGTCTTTTGTGGGGATCCTGTCAGCTCCTGACTGATTGCTTTCTCCTGCCCATATCCATCCAATCTTCAGGTCTCACCAAAGTTCACCTCCAGATCATGGCTGGTGTCTTGGTCACTGGGCATTCAGACACCTGCAGCGCCTGAAAGGTGAATCCTCCCTTTTTGAGGGCATTTCTCTTCATAGACCTCTCAGCTTTTATCTTTGTTTATGGTTATGCCGTATTATCTTTCTTAACCAAGTGATGAGCGGCTGTGGTTTTCCTGTTTATTATCCCAATGGTGTTCAGGCCGGTGTCTCTAAGAGATTATTTTCAATTCCTTCTGTCAATTTTGCTCTCATTAAACTCCAGGGAAGCTAATTTAACCATTAAATATAGGAGTGGGATCTATCTAGTTACTCTTCCAAGAAGGTCTCATTAATGTAGTGTAGAGATCTTTTTGGCAGGTTCTCCATCTTCACGGCCAGACCCTGAAGCTCTTTGACGTCATCTAAACCTAATGGAACACAATTTTCCGGGGCCAGTTCTAGTTGATTTTTGCCTAACAGCAAGCCTTTGAATGGCAATGAAAACCATTGGCTTTAGGAGCAAACACCAAAAATATCATCTCGGCACAAACCAGTAATTTTTCTGTCCACCCATGTCAAGATTCCAACAAAGAATAACCTGACCTTTTCACAAGCAGAACGGGGACATATCACACACAGCTGAAGAGGATGACTCTCTGCAATTTACTACGACTCCATGCTGTCTGTGCTCCCTTTATTTTCCCTGTGTTCATCTTGATATTTTTGCATGCAGGAAATGTTCCTGACTCATCTGACGACATGTGACACATTTAAATGCATTTTGCTTGTTTTCTGGGTCCATTAGCCAACCCGTTACGCCTGTTATAAGAATTAATGTAGCTACGTGTTTTATATGGAATCGTAACACTAGTTTGCTTTTCCTGTTTTAGCTGCTATTTTTTTTTTTCTGTTGCAATCTTCTGTTTTCTGTAGCCTTTAGCCATTTACGTCAAAGTTTAGGCATTTACACTGATTATGGGGTGTGCATCTGAAACTAAATGGTATTCAAACTGTGCATTGATGAAATTTTGTATGGCTGAGATACAAAAAAAAATGTGTCTGTCCACCTGTTAAGTGTGTAATCAGTGATTTAATGTCTTTATGTGCCTCTTGTAAGATAATGGGTGAAAATTATTCGGAGGAACCAAACCTGCAATTACACCACTTCTCGGGATTGTGACATGCCTGTGAATAGTGTGATTAATGGCAATTGCACTTAAGAATTATGAGATTTAGTCTAGACTTTATGGCTCTTTTCCCTCTTATTGCATATGCTCTTGGATGATGAACATCACAGAGGCTAAAAAAAACTAGAGTAATTTTTCTGACAATTTACTGACAACCTTTGACAGCATTTGAATCCCAGAAAATGTATTTTTTTTATCAGTCATTTGATATATGAGCATTCTTTATGCCCCAAACAACCACGCAGTAAAACTCATTAACACATTGTTTTCTTAGGTGAACATAATGCTGTAAAGACGGTTGATTCATAAATGAGGAGCATGGCAGGTGCTGCATAGACTGAACTGTCTCAACAATATCTTATAATATCACATATATTAACCATAATGCCACTTGTGCCCTTTTCTTTGTAATAATTACTTATACTCACTGATCACTTCAGTAGGTACCTGTTCACTTGCTTGTTAATGTAAATATCTATTTGGCCAATTAGATGGCAGCGCGCCATATTAACACACAACCTGCTGAAGGTCAAACTGCATCAGAATGAGGAGCTAAAGTGATTTATGTGACTTTGATGGTTGATTTAAGTGACTGAACATGGTTGTTGTTGTTGCCAGAGCTGCTGGTCTGAGGATTTGAGAAACTGCTGATCGACTTAGACTTTCCCACACAACCAACTCTTTGGTTTAGAGAAAATTAACTAAAAAAAAAAGCAAATATATCCAGTCAGTGGACGTTCTTTGGGCGTAACTGTTGATGGCAGAGGTCAGAGGAGAACAGCCAGACTTTTTTGAGTTCATAGGAAGGGAAGAATAACTCAAATAACCACTGGTTACAATCAAAGTATGTAGAAGAGCATCTCTGAATAGACAAAATGTCCAGCCTTGAAGTAGATGGGCTACAGAAGCCACACCGGCTGCCACTCTTATCACCTGAGCACAGGAAACTGAGGCTACAGTTTATGTGGGCTCATCAAACATGGACAACAGAAGATTGGAAAAATGTTGTCTGATCTCATCAGTCTTGATTTCTCCTGGAACATTTGGCGTAAACAACAAGAAAGCATGGATACATCCTGTCTCATCAGCGGGTCGGGCTGCTGCTGGTGTAACATGGTGTCCTGGGTCTTTTGGTTTTTGGTCTTTGAAATTCAGTTATTGTTAAATATCTTCATTTTGTTTCTTATTTTGCCTTTAGTTTAGATTCTTCACCGTTACATCTTTCTGCTTAGTTTGTTCTTAGTTCGACCATTTTGAGTTTTGCATTCTAGCTTATTTCTCTTCATTAAATTTGTAATTATCGCTAATTCCTTGAGTTTGCTTTCCTGCCCTCCTGTGCTCTGTGTCAAACCTGTTTACCTGTTCCCGTGTTTAGTTACTTCCTGATGTATTTTGCTGGTCTTGTGCGTTTTTGTGTGTTGTGTTCAGTTTCGTTTGCCTGTGAGTCTGTTCACCTGTGTCTTGTTTTCCCCGGCTGTGTCCTCTCTTCCCAGTTACCTCATGTGTGCATTTAAGTCTTCCTCAGTTCTTTGTCACATTCTCCCTGATGCTGTGTGCTCTGTGCGTTTCCTCGGTGTGAATCCCTGGATCCTGGTATGCATTATTTTGTATTTTTTGGCAAGTTTTCAGCTTCTACTGATGCCAATTTTTTGGTATTAAAGAATTCTAATTATTTCCGCCAAGAAGGGTGATAGTGTGTGTATGCGTGTGTGTGTGTGTGTGTGTGTGTGTGTGTGTGTGTGTGTGTGTGTGTGTGTGTGTGTGCATGTCATTCTGTCTATAAACACAATCGTTTGAAAAGTTTTGAATGAATTCTGATGAAACTTTGTAGGGGTGCAGGGTGGGGTCATGCTAACAGTCCATTAACATGTGGCGTACATCCACTGAATTCTTCAAGGTCAACGAAATGATTTACTGGTTGAAAAGTGACAAAAAGCCTGAACTTAGAAAGTATGATTGTTACAAATATGGTGTGTATTGTCAACATTTAGAAATACACTATAAAGATTTAAAATATGTCACATCTGTCCTCTGACCACTCCTTCCTTGATCTGAGGGTCAAAGTGATATTAATGCTATATAAAGATATTTGGAATGACAATAAGTTTTTAAACTCACAAGAACATGTTGACATGGGATACTTTTGGAGTATACTTTTTTTTAACTTACTGCTAAACAATGAAGTGAAGCCACATATACTATAGCTGCATAAATACAAAATAATTACACTCAAAATTATGTGGAGTATATTAAAATGAAAACAAAATGAATATATACAAAATACAATACTATTCTCTTAAAAGTAAATACTGCCCAGAGAGTGAGCTGCCTTGACGGAGGTTTGTTCTCTCCGAGTGCTTCTTGTACTGATTTATTCTCCAGTAATCTTTGTGTATATACATATAAAATATTCTAGAGTTACACTGAAAGTTGGTACCACTGTCCAGTCGTCTGTGCTCTGCTTAATGTGAGTATGAAGGAGTCTGAGCTGCTGTTAATTCCTAAATTACCCACAGAAAACTTTTTTTTTGTGGTGTTTGATTTTGTTAAAAAGCATATATTAAAAACATGAACATTAATATTATTGGCTGACTGAAATATTTGTTTAGGCATTTTGAGTATATAATTCCTGACCAGACCTGTTGTGCGTGGAGTATTGGTATCAACCTAAATATCGAGCACACGCAGCAAAGAACGCGTGAATCATCAAAATGTTGCTTCACTGGAGTTTGTGTTTTGGCTTTTTGCACAGGTACATGCAGTGTGATATTAAGAGAACAGATTGTTTGGCTTTTAGGATGCTCCATCTACAGATAATTAGCTCTCCATCAGTCTGTTAATTTTCTATACCAGTTAACCGAGTGGCTATGCTTACACAGAGTTGTTACAGCCTGTTTGGCTTTATAGGGATCATCTGCACATTTTACCCACTGAATTGAATCAGATAACATCCCCCCCACCCCGTGTTTCCATTATTGTTAGCGCCTCGCTGATCAATGTCTCTGCTCTTTGTGAAGAAGTTGATTGATTGATGAAGTGGTCTGGTTTTCATGCTGAGTTTCAGATTTGAGAATGGTTTTCTTAATATGTTGGCAAAAGCTTTTTACAGCTTTTTGAATGAAAAGAGTTTTTTTTTATTTTTATATCACTTACAGTTCTGTGATCTTCACATGTGCAACGGCTGTTTAATGTAGGCAGACTGCAATATGGAGTCAGGCCAAGCTTTTGGTCGTTTATAGCAGGCAGTTCCTGAGGAAGTCTGGTGCCACACATTCCTCTCAGGTCATTGTTTGAGGATCCCTGTTGGGGTGACTGGCCTCCTATATACTGAGGCCTGTTGATTTACATAATGGCAAATATCATTAGTAGGTATGAGTTTTTCCATTTCCTGTAATAACTGTGGATGTTCTTGTCGTCTTTAATGCTATTACGTGAGCACAAATTACTCCAAGTGGGCCAATAAAGATAACTTTAAGCCTTGAACCTCGGCCAGGCTGTGTCTGATGAGATTGCATTGTTATGCACATCCATGTGTGTTGCACCTCAGAGAGAATATATAAAGTTTTTTTTGGTGCAGTTTTACTATGTTTTTATCTGCACTCTGAGCAAAGACTGTCTCTCTGAAGTTAAAATCCCAGCAGCCCTGCGACACACATTGTTGTAATTGTGCCAAGATGTGACGATGATGATTGAGTTGAGGCCTTGTTTATACCTCCATGGACTAGTCTCTCTCTGCTACTTTAGGCAGCTTTTGCTCTCAACTAGCTATTACCTGTCAGTCACAGTAATGTGCAGTGGATATCTAGGGCCATTTTCCACCTGCTTGCTTTGATGCCCACCAGCAGGTTGTTGACAGCACGCTCCATAAATACCATGCCCTTTTTCAAAGGGCTAATTTCATGCTTTTTGGACTTGAAGAACTGCATAATCGATTGCAGTTTTCTACTTTCTTAATGGTGATTATCAATTGTGTTTTAAATGGAGCCGTGGCGTTACAGTGGTTCCATCTGCTTTCTCCTTTTATTTCATTGTATGCTGGCTCTATTTTCACGGGTGCTTAAATTCTGATCGAAATCTTGTAGAAGGAAAAAGATTTTCACTTTTTCTCCCAGTTCTTGCCTGAACCATCAGTTTAGTGAACTTCAACAGTAATGAAAGGATCCTATTAGTTAATTCCCTCCAAGAAAAAAAAAGGGTTGAAAGCTGGGTCAAACAGCAACGGCCAGTGTGTAAATTTAATAAAAGTTGCTCCTTGCTGCACCGTTACATCAGCATAAAATAAACTAATTTAACCAGCATGTCAAAGGGATGAAAATTCAGTCTTTTCGCTCATTTCCCATCTGTCTCAACTTATTTTTGCAGTTGGTGGGTGGCGAGTTTGATCTGGAGACAAACTTCATTATCCAGGATGCAGAAAGCATCAGTTGCCTGGTGGAGCTGCTGGAGCACTGTGACATCACCTGCCAGGCGGAAATCTGGAGCATGTTTACTGCCATCCTTCGAAAAAGTGTTCGAAATCTGCAAACGAGCACTGAAGTGGGCCTGATCCAGCAGGTGCTGTTGAAAATGAGCTCAGTGGATGACATGATTGCAGGTATGATAATGATATGATTAGCAGATGTAGGATAGGTGGGTTTTTTTTTCTTTCAGATGATTGATGCTAATGAAAATTTTGATGCCTTGTGTGTTATTATGCCTCTTTGGTTTTAGCTTCAGTCAACAAAACCACATCTCTGTAACTTCTAAAAGGTTTTCATGTCGACAGAATTAACAGTGCTGCAGTTTTTGGTTGGAAAAATGTGACTCTGCCATAAATATTATCTAAAACAATTTTTGTAGCATGATTAAAGGATATAAAAACAAATTCCATCAAATGTATGCAGAACTAATCTTACTTTTGTCGGTAATTAAATAAACCTGCATAGTTTTTTGTTTTTTTTGACACATCAGATTTTGGGAAACGTCACAGTAGCATTTGATTTTCTTCTTTTGGCTGCTCCCTTTCATCTGCCTATCCTTTGCATCCTCCTCTGTCACACCAACCTTTTGCATGTCCTCCTTCGCTGCATTCATGAATCTTCTCTGTGATCTTCCTCTGTGCCTCCTGCCTGGTTGCTCCATATTCAACATCCTTTTTCCAAAATATCCACTATCCCTCCCCTGCGCGTGTCCAAACCATCTCAGCCTTGCCTCTTTAACTTTGTCTCCAAACTGCTCAAAACCTGAAATGTCCCTCATTTCTAATAAAATCTTAGTACTGAAAATCTCAGCATGTCCAACTCAGCCGGCTCTGGGTCCTCCTCACATCTTTTTGTCCGTGCCACCATCTCCCAACCGTACATCATAGCAGGTTTCACTACAGTCTTTCCTTCTGTCACAAGTCAACCCTGACACTCATCTTCACCTACTCCAAGCGACCTGCACTCTCTTCTTCACCTGTCTTGTGCACGGTCCATTGCTTTGGATGTTTGACCCCAGGTATTTAAACTCATCCACCTTCACTACTCCTTGCATCTTCACAGGTCACTCCCTCTCATTCTCATTGGGGTTTTTTTTGTCCCACTAGTAAGCAGGGCGTTGGACAGAGTGTGGACACAATAAAATCTGGCACCAGCATTATGTTGGAATATCCTTTTGATAACACCTGTGGTTCAATTATAGAAGCATACACACCAGGAGACCGAAACGACTGTGGTTTTGTGTACTGAAGTCGTTGTCACTGACGTGCTGGGCTGTGCAAATTACTCCCGTCCCCCCGTGTTACTTCTAAATTATGTTTCACATGATGAAATTAAAATGCATTTTCACTGCAGTTTTCCAAGTCATTCTCCATGCAATTTTGTCTTTTCTCTGTTAAATATAAGAATTTCACGGACAATGAACTGTAATCTACAGTAAAACAGTTTCCATTATCTCAGATGTCCAGTCATATGAATACTTTTCCCCATGAGGAACTCTAGGAGAACTTCCAGCATGGATGAATTATAATATCAGCTCCTCTTCTCATTTATGTTTGTCCGTCTGTGTGTGCTTTGTGTACGTGATCCTCGTCTTTAAAGATTTGCTAGTGGATATGTTGGGAGTGCTGGCCAGCTACAGCATCACAGTGAAGGAACTGAAAATGCTCTTCAGCATGCTGCAGGGAGGAGGAGGCTTCTGGGTAAGTAATACCAGGACAGGGATGCACAAAGGTGTACTGTATGTGCGTGCGCGCGCGAGATTGTTTCACATTGTCTCTTGAGTTGCCTCAAGAAACCCATCAACACTGATCCGTCTGTGGCTTGTTCTGTAATTGACTTACTGCCGAATGATTGAACGAAGTAACTGAAAAGATATTGAGTGTCTGCTGTCCAACCAGTCACAGAGAAAAGCCTCGACTGTCTTATCTCTACTCTTTTTATCTTTGCCACCTGTGCAGCCAAAGCATGCAGTAAAAATGTTGTCGGTGCTCAATCAGATGCCCCAGAGACACGGTCCAGATGCCTTCTTCAACTTTCCCGGTCGCAGCGCAGCAGTAAGCCATCATATTTGATTGTACATTCTGTTATGCAGCAGTTTTCATACATGCACTGCAGACCTGAACTTTTCTGGATGTTGCATGTGGAAATGCAAAAAAGAGCTCTGATGTCGTCTGGTGTTCATGTGTGAAAATGGCTTGAAACTGATGAACTTTAATGTACCCACAAACAAGATGCATAGATACAAACTATATCTCAGATTCCTTTTGGGCTCTGGGGCAATACACTTTCTATAACATGTGATACACTGCACTGTACCTTTTTTTTCTTATACTTAAAAGCTGTTTTAAACTAACCTCTTTAAAGTCTTAAACTCTTTAAAGATTAATTGTGAATTGCACTCAAATAAAAATGGAACTTGAATCATGGCTAGATTGGCTAGAGGCTGAACGCTTGCCGTGATAAAGGAGTCGGCGTGAGAGGTAATTATACTGTCATCACCTAACATTGTGGTTTGCAGTGCCAAAGCAGTCGTTAAACATTAGACCATAAATATTTAACTGCATGCACATATTAGAATGATTAAAATATGGTTTTTATACATTTAAAATGTTTTAACATTAGTCGCAAAAATGTCAGTAAAATGTGGATTTGGGATATTCGTGTATATTTGTATGAGTGGGACTATAAATGCTAATTTATGCTGTCAGTTTCAGTTATTAATTTATTTTTTACTTCTAGTATTACTATAATACACCAATCTGCAGCCAAACCTGGCACACAGAGGTGCATCTGAGGCCCCTGAAGGTTCTTATCTATATCAGCTATTATGATGCCATCACATTGCATAGCTACCACCTACTAATGGTACTAAAATGACCCATACTTAGAATTTATGCACCTGCAACTCCTTATAAAAGCATTGCATCATTTTAATCTCACAGCTGCAACATCTTTTTTATATCCACAAAACTTGAATATTATGATATATGCAATATGATGTCATCATACTGCCTAACAATGGACAAAAATGACATTTATTTAGTAGAGCAGGAGCTGAGCATTGGGGAAAAAGCCACAGAAATAGGCTAGTCCTGTGTTTATCTTTTACTGTATCCAGCACCCTATTTTCTTTACTTTTCTCAGTGCGATTAAGTAAATCAGTTTGCCAATAGCACAAACAAGAACGCAGCATGCACATGTACTACTTTATATAATTTCCTTTACCCTGTCATGGAACTCCGCTCTAGCACAAGCCGAGTATAATTTTAAGGCGCTGTCAGTGATGGTGCATGAATTTGTCTTTTGCTATCATTTTTTTAGGCAATTGCTTTACCTCCTATTGCTAAGTGGCCTTATCAGAATGGGTTTACATTCAACACCTGGTTCAGAATGGATCCCTTAAATAACATCAACGTGGACAAGGACAAACCATATCTGTACTGGTGAGTACACATTAGCTTGTGTTTTTGCTCCTTTTCCCGATGTCCTCAGTACACTCCCATCCCTCTCGTAGGTGCTGTAAGTCTTCATTATGACACCAAAGAGAAGTAAATCGCACTTTCTTGTTTTCCATCATTCTAATTGCTTTACCTTTGTATTAGAAATCATACCCTCTCTGCAGAGACCTATAAAGCTACAAGCAGCTTTATTGACAAAGCAGCATGGTGCCTGATATGCTGTGACCTACCGTGATTTTCTCATCTAAGCAGATTACGACTGCAACTTGTTTTTCAAGGTTAAACTAGTTTCACAGACGCTGTTTTTCACACACTGGCAGCTCTTATGTAATGTGGTTTGTGAAAGGGCTTCATTTTTTTTTTCCAGATAATGCTGATGAATTATAATAAGAATGGGGAATTAGGTGAGATTATTGAGATTAAAACCCACGGAGCCATGAACTACAGTGGTTACGACTGTCGACTCCAGAGGTGAATTGCTGCAGTGGGAGATGCTATGGAGGTATTAATTTAGATTTGAATATCTGCCACATAAGGCTCACGTAGCAGCTCTTGCAGGAGCTTGTGAGCAATTAGTGGTAAAGTCAATAACCTAGAAGTGCAGTGATGTTTGGCTGCTCTGTTTATGGGAGGAACTTTGGGAGAAAAGCTGGAAATACAAAGGGACATATAAAAGAGTTGTGGTAGTAATAAAGATGAAAAGTCATAGAGAAGACTAATTGCCCAAAGACGGCAGTTAGTTCAGTGTGAATTTGAGAGTCTGCTCACTCTGGAAATACTTGTTCTGTGTTTCTCAGATGTGCAACAGCAAAAAGAAGAAAAGTTTGTATTCATCCATTCATGTTTGTATTCAGCAGTGATAGAGGTGAGATACGCCAAGCTAATCCTGTTTATGCTTTGCTCTGAATGCCTCACAGCTCACTGGCAGGGCATGTAGACAACAAAAAGAATCGTATCTTTTAGAAAGGAGCATGTCCGCTGTGTCTCGGCTCATCTTGGCTGGCCCAGCCGTATCCATGTGCGGGTCATATATTTCCCTGGCTCTGCATTCACCCCGGATTGCAAAGGCCGGTATTCTCTTTATCTGGCTTGACAAAGAGGTTGCTTTGTTTTAGATGGTGGTGTGGTAGAGAGAGGGGGGGGGGGGTGTTT
>VUQJ01015000.1:70309-81216 GCA_015108635.1 Andinoacara biseriatus | reverse complement strand
TTTTGTTTTTTTGGGTGGGGGTTGGGGGGAGGGGGGGGGGGGGGGGTGTCTTTGAAGATGGAAGACTAATATAGACCTGAAGACTGTGAGAGTGTATTGAGTAAGTGTCAGCAATGAAAAAGATGTTCACTCCAAGCAGAGTACGAGTAAAGAAGTACTGTTGTATTGCAGGGATATGTGTGTAGTGTGGGCTGTATAGGATCTGCTCCTATTGTTTACAAGCTGAATTTCCTCAGTGCTGCTGTAATGTATCTTTTTGTGGAGGCAGGAAGATCAGAATGGAACGATTTGCCATTAAGAGCTGGTGTGGTCTTGCTTTTCTGTTTGCTTAAATGCATTCACTATATAACTTAATGGTGAGGTATAATTTCTCAGTTCTTTCATGAGTCTTAAGACTTATCTGTCAGCTACTTCTGCAAATTGCTTTCTGGCCACACAGCGTAAGGCATTTAAAATGACACGACCGCAAACGTATTACACAGAGGAAAGCCACCATTCTCTTAATTTGTTTTTCTTCGTGCGGCATCTTAAGGAGGAAACATCCAAACCAAAACTTGAAAGCAGAATAAAAAAAATAAATAAAAAAAACCAGACTGCAAAACGTGCTATTGAAAAACTTCTGCTTTTGCTGCTTTAGAATTCTATTATTTTCTCTTTGTGGATAAATACATTTGGGTTACCCTGTCAAGTTTGCCAGCTCATGATATATGGTGTAAATATCTCTTTTTGCAGCTTTCGCACCAGCAAGGGCATCGGCTACTCTGCACATTTTGTTGGTAACTGCTTGATCATCACATCCCTCAAGTCTAAAGGAAAAGGCTTTCAGCATTGTGTGAAGTATGATTTTCAGCCCAGGAAGGTAAGAGCAGCTTTGGGTGTTTCAGATATTCTTGTGGCTCTTGTTTTTGTTTTCTCATTCTTCTTTTAGATTTCATTGTAGTATAATTAACTTGTATTTATTAAAAGCACTTTTCTTGCCTTACTGGTCACTCAAAGTGTTTTAGGCTACAGTTCACATTTTACCAACACATTCACGCAGCACTTTATTGTGTACACTTCAGGTGCTTCATTTCCCTGACATCCACGGCCAATTTAGAATCACCAATTAACCTAACAAGCATGTCTTTGAACTGTGGGGGGAAACTGGAGGAGCTGTAGGAAACCCATGAGGAATGGGCCCAGCTGGGGTACAAACCAGGAAGCTTCTTGCTGGGAGGTGACAGCGCTAACCGCTGCACTGCCACGCTGTCCTTTATTGATTTTCTGTGTGTGTGTGGGGGGGTGGGGGGTGGGGGGGGGGGCAGCAGGTGCAGAGATTTTCAGTGTCAATGCAGTCGTTTTATTATCTGAAAGATTAGAGCTGGAGCTGAATTTGCAGAAACTCTTTTTTGCTTTGATATGATTGTTTTTCAGTGTAAAATAAAACCACATGCCAGGATGGATTAGGGGATTTAATAAGCAAATTTAATAGATTGGACAATTTGGAACTGTTTCTTGATCCCAGTTGCAATTCCCTGTTCCCTTTTCACCCCTTTTTTAAAACTGGCATTGGTTTTTATCTTTACTTTTCTCCAATTGCTTCCTCACTGCTCCTTGTTGACTTTGTCTCTGTAATATATTAACGCCTTGACCTTATTTTTAAACCAAATCACAACACAAGTCAAGTCACAAATGTCTCCATATAAACCTGAAGTGTTTAAAGACCCCGAAGCAGTCTTAACAGGTCTAATTGGATGTAAATGTAGATGAGAATATGAAACTTAATTTAGCATGAAGTGTCAATGTAGCGTACCTGTCCCTGCAGAGAAGGAAAGCTGTCTCTAAGCATGTGTCAAACAATTAGAGGCTTCACATGACACCTGGGAACAACTGTTTGTCTCATTCCAAGCGCCACAATGCAGGTGTGGTTTTGCAGAATATCTTAGAAGATAACGTGCCTTAAATTGAGTTTTTAATTGATTTTGGGTTCAGACATCTACAGATAAGTACAGTTCTAATTTATCTCCAGACAGCTTTCATTCTTTCCCGTAGCCGTGAGTCCTCTTTTAAGTGTCCTTACCTTTGTGTGTAGACAGCAGTAATTCTATTAGACTGCTCACAGTGCCCTTCCTGGGTCAGACTAATAAAAAGTAGGCATACAGTCAGGTAAGAGATGGACAGTCTGCTTCCTGCTGCTGTGAATGAGTGTGTCAGTCTTTCCCAGTGTTTATATTATGAGGAGCTTGAATGTTTTCAGGCGCATCGTTCTGAGGTGCAGCTTTATAGCGGTTCTGCAGTTCTGCAGTGAGCATCCGTATTATTGTTATCCACACAAGCAGCTTGATGTGGGGAGCATATCCAAGAGCAGTACTAACACCAATTCAAAGCAATAAGTTTTAGTTGCTGTGATTGATCAACAGATCATTCTCAAATACAAATGCTCATGACCATGTCATTAGGTACACCTTACTAACTCTCAGTTGGACCCCATTTTTCCTTCAGAATTACCTTAAATCTTTTTGTCATAGTCAACAAGATACTTTCCTCCAGGACTTTGGTCCATCTTGACATGGAGGCCATTTGGGTACAGTGAAATTATTGTCATGTTCACTGCCGCTAACTGGATATTTTCTCTTTTTCGGATCATCCTCTGGAAACCCTTGAGATGGTTGTGCGGGACAGTCCCAGACCTACCAGTCTCACACCAACAACCACGCTGCATTCAAGGCCACTTAAATTTCTTTTCTTCCCCATTCTGCTGCTCAGACTGAACCTCGGCAGGCCGTCTTGCATGCCTAAATCCACTGAGTTGCTGCCATGTGATTGGCTGGTTTGCACTGACAAACAGTTGACAGCTGTACTATAAGATTATTATAAGATAATAATAAATCTTTCAACTGGATTCCCATTCTCACCTTTAGTGGTACATGATCAGTATAGTCCACATCTACAGCCGCTGGAGGAACAGTGAAATCAGATGCTATGTTAACGGACAGCTCGTTTCTTATGGAGACATGGCGTGGCACGTCAACACAAATGATGTAAGTCCTCTTCCTTTTTACTCCCTCTCACTGTTGTCATATCGTCCTGATTTTAATGCTTGCTGGCACGGGGCTGACTGAGGCTGCCACACCAGCGCTTCGCACGGTTGGGTGCTGTAGGAGTGAAAAATGTATACATCTTCAATAATTCTCATTGAGCAAAATGAGTTTCAACTTACCGTTTCCCTCAGAAATCTGACGGGAATTTTATTTTTTATTTGAGCATGCATTTGTCACGGTTGTGCTGCAGCAGATATGGGAATAAAATTTTGAGAACCAGCAGCTGTTTCATGTGTAGATAAACGGTAACTTCCATTAGACTGAGGCTGTCTCATTTAAAAACGTGTGATAACAAGGTGGGTTACAGTGCAACAGATTATTTGCATGTTCTGATGATTTCACAGTGATTTAGGAACGATTAGTGTTGCGTGTGCACTTGCAGAGAGGAAGCACATTTACAAAGGTGTGCTTTGAGCTAAGTGTGGTTCATGAAATATTCAACCACGTTAAATTAAGCTGCATTAATTTTTGTAGAGGAATTTATCTATTAGTTCATTATTCCAAAAGGATTTTTTTTTTCATGCGGTTATTTAAACCAGCATTGTTTCATGTGCCACATACAGTAGATGGTCATTTGCACAGCTAAAAGTAGGTTTATGGTAAAAATTCAGTGCTTAAAAACTTTGTTAGACCACCAGACAATGTGAAGTTTAAGTTTGGTTAATACTGGGCAGCCACAGATATTTTTAATGCTAAGATATAATTATTGTTGTTATCCATAAATTTGCAGATTTACCAAAAAGCAGCTAAAATTAGTGAAGCACATTATTATTTTTTGATTAAGATGACAAATTACAGTTTTTGCCTTGCGTCCTTTTGCAGAAAAAATAGTTTTATGATTGAATGTTATGCTAAGTGAAGTCCAGTGTGTCGGCCCACATTTGGGTTTAAAAACATGAATAGTTTATTTCCTTAATAGATAACAAAATGTTAAAAATATTTTTGAACAAGCTTTTGTTTTTATGACAGGGGGTCTAATAAATTTGTACATATGTTAAAAAAATCCATAGAGTGTGTAGACACTGATATTGCTGCACTTCAAAAAATATCCAGTTTGTTTTATCTTCATACTTTTGTTTTCATCTGCCTCTTTGTTGTTGAGGCTACAGTATTAAAAAGTAATTGTTTTCATCTTTTGATAATTCTTCTTACCTCTTACCTTATTACCTTTCACCACAACACAACATAGATTATTGCATCCTTCTGATTCTGTGATACAATATTTTAGTCAGCATAAATGTTTGTGGTAATGTGTTTTGGTGTTTTATGACTTCTTTTTCAAAATAATGCCTTAAATCACACATACGTTGGACTTAAAATAGCCTTTCTTACAGGGTAAAATGAAACCGAATCTCTATCAACCAGTCTGATGTTTTTCTTCTTCCACAGAACCTCTTGTATAGATCTTCACTTGTTATGCAATTTGCTGCTGCTGTTGTTGTAAATGACCCTTTGATTTTGTGCTGGATGCAACTAGAGCACATACATTTTTCTCACTGCCACAGAGATAATATAGAGGTTTCATTTCTTTGTAAATTGGGGCTATTAGGAAATTCTTTCCATCAGGGAATGGTCGAGGTAAACACTGAAACAATGTGTGAGAATGTTATTTTGAAAAACTAAATTGAATTTCTAGGACAAAAAAAAACAAAAAACCTATAACCCATTTGAAGAATCAAATATTATACATTTTACTTTTTGACCTTCTCCTAATACAGCTGTGAGATATATATATATATATTTTTTTCTTCCTTTAGTCCCAAATGATGTTGCCTCTTTTTCTATGTCCCTCTTGCAGAGTTATGATAAGTGCTTCCTTGGGTCCTCAGAGACAGCAGATGCTAACAGAGTGTTCTGCGGGCAGCTAGGAGCTGTCTACGTGTTCAGTGACGCTCTCAATCCTGCTCAGATATTTGCAATTCATCAGCTAGGACCAGGTTATAAGGTATGTGCTCATGGGTGACTAAATTAGATTACATGTAAGCAGTTTGCATTACCAATCCATCTGTGAAATCAATGAGCAGCTCTGTCCTGCTGTAGTTCCTTTGCCTTGTGCCTCCGTCCTGCTTTTCCTCCCAGATAAACGGCTGCATAAATTACCTACTTCTGGGGAATAATGGCACAGTACACAGAGGAGAGCAGCAGGCCCTCCGAGGGGATTGAGACTTGAGCCGGGTTATATCAGCTGCAGCAGGTGGAGCACTCGCAAGCGTCTTAACAAAAATCAGAACGTGAATGTAGAAAGATGCTGACCTCATGGAACAGGGATTACAGTGTGAATGTTTATCATATGTTCACATAGTATCCCGCTCGTCCTAAAGATACAGGAGGGGCCTGCTTGGTGTCAGATCATTCTCCTTATTGTCTCACTTTTGTTCCAGACAGTCGGGTCTATCAATGCTCAGGGAATCCTCAGAGAAATCATTGTTTGGCCTTTTTGCTAATGACTAGTTACTTGTTGTTCACCTCCTTAACTGCATCTCTTGATCGTCTATTAAGACACAGCAAAGCAATCGTTCAGAATTGTTGAAATAATGAAGAATAAATGTCCCCAGGGGAGACAATTACCTGCAGTTGATGAAGCTGTGAACAATGTTTTTTAGACCTAGACAGGTGAGTTGAGGAGAAAGGCCAGACGGTTGTCTGGCCTGTTGATTTATTGTTGTAATGGGAGTGCTATACATGTGACAAGAGGTCTGTTTTAATTGAGAATTGCATAGAGGAGTCTGACTGCATTCAGTCTCAGCATACATTTGTTACAGTGTGTACTGTAAACTCGACGTTATACGGTTTGAACTCAGCACAGCTGGAGAAGAACCATCCGCTCTGATGTATGATTTATACTCTAATCCACGGTCCTTTCATCCATGTTTGAAGTCCGACATGCTTTCACTTACTCCCACAGTGTGTTGAATGTAACTGTAATTTCTGCACTTAGTTTAAATGCAGACATTATTGTTGCCCAGGGTTACTATTTCTGTTGCATTTTATGATTTTATGGCTGTAAATGTGAGAGAGCTGTTTGCTGAATTTGTTCTTCAGGCTCTGAACTTGATGCACTAGAGTTTATTTCATTTAAAGTTCAAACAAACAATATTTATGTTTCCAACTTGGCTGCCTTGATTGACCAGAGACATTCACAGATATTGACAGATAAAGGTTTGGGCTAGAGGTCCTTCTGCATCTGTCTTTCTCGACCTATGGGGCGCAGGGTCATGGCAGGTGGGGCGCGAATGACCTCGGAGAAAAGTCATGTGGAACAAATGTTTAATATCGGATTAATTCTCATGGCGGAACAAGGAAATTACATTAGCAGGTCCGTTAGAACAGCGACTAGCAAAACGCTCTAGCAATACCGTCTGCTGTGTACATAGTGCCCCCTTCACCTCGCTTTTTCTCTGGATTCTCATTCTTAATATTTTCTTTTTTCGTTTTCCCTCGTGAGAATAATATTGTCTGCATCTGACCAGCCAAAGCAATTATTCCACGATTTACGCCTTCTCATATAATGCACGATTTCTTAGTCCTCTATTATCAGTACCGTATGTGTTCTACATAAGGCAGATTAGCCCATGGAATTTATGACAACACTGCTTTGCAGTATGCAACACAAGCTGCACTGGTAGATAGTGAGGGAGCGGCACAATTCTGGTCCTCTGTTGTCAGCAAAGGCGACCACAATTACTGATGTAGAAGAATACACTTTATGGACAAAAGTATTGGGTATCGAGCCATGCAGTATGCAGTGTGTCTTTGCAAACACTTGTGAAAGAATGTGTCATTCTTTGTCAGTGAATTCAAATGTGCCACCATTGCAGCAAGTTGGTTTGGGAAATTTCTTCCCTCCTGGATATTCCAGCATCAAGTGTAAGTGGTATCATTGCAGAGTGGAAGTGTTCAGCAATTCAGTCACGAAGTGGCAAGGCCACATAATGTTACAGAGCGGGGCTATCGAGTGCTGAGGGCCACCAACGCTCTGCGGACTCGGTAACAACAGAATTCCCATCCCCCTCTGGCATTAACATCAGCATAAAAAAACGTTCACTGGGAGCTTCCTGGCATGGCTTTCCATGGCCAAGTGGCACGTGTAGGTTTGCTTTAGAACATGCTTTAAAAAAATAATCCCAACAGTAATTTTTTTTTAATAAATAACTTAATCAGGGAGGAGGACGCATTCAAGTAGACGAAAACAGGAAGTAACACAAAAGAATGACAAGCAATGTAAGTGACTTTCAAAATAAAACAGAAAATTGGTAGCCAACAAACCAAAAACCACGGCAGATGATAGACATGTGACTCCCCCCCCCCAAGTAAGTAACAAACGGTATACAGTACTGCGATTGCAGATCCTTTGACAGATGCAATAAAACAATACTTAATCTTCAAAGACTGGTTCATACTAAGAAAAATCTGTTTAATTGGAAACTTAAAAAAATGTATTTGTGTTAGTTTGTAGCCATGCTTGGTTATGTTGCTTCAGTTTGCATCACAGGCAATAGGGAGTGTCTCAGCTCTCTCAGTGTCTTCCTGTGGTGAGAGACTTGTGGTTGCCTCTGGTCAGCATCAGCCTTTGGGACTTGTAGAAAAAAGGAGGAACTGTACTCTAATTCTTTTTTATGACTGGCTGGTCTGGCAGAATGATGCTGTCACGCCACAGGGTTTGATAGCCAAAACCCGTGAGATCATTATTTTCACACTGTGGCAAGGCTGACACAAAAGTGCAAAGCACTCGAGCTTGTTATTTCTTGTCACTCGCGCTCCAAGAGTTGAAACTTTTGAAGTATGTTAGAGACTGCATGATGAGATGCATGATGTCCGCTGTGTGGACTTGATCATAGCAGATGAACAGATTATCTCTTATGCTTTTTTATCATCTGACTGGAAGTAGATATGCCGTTAAATTGGGCTCAGCCCTCTCAGTTTCAGTGCTGAGGAAACTGGTTTAGTGCCTCTACAAATACAAGAATCGTTACAAACATCATGTTGAAAAAGGCTTCTGCTTCATCAGAGTAGCATTTTAAACACGGGAAAATGTTCTAGAAACATGAAATGCCATTTTTAAACTTCAGAAGCTACAAGGTGGTGGTGGTGGTGTGCAATATGTGTACTTGTTGTTTAATATCAAAGACTTCATATCTTATGTTGCTACTGAAGGCTGCCACCCACTTTCAACTCTGCGCTTCAGAGGCAGTTAGAATAGAAACTATAATCATTGTAGAATTTGACAACCTGAGTCAGATCACATTTTTTTTAATCCCTTTACTCCCTCACTGAGAACAAGAATCCTACATTTAGATGCCTTTTAGACAGGTGTGCGAACCCTGTTTGCCATGTTGTGTAACATACTGTATTTATCTGCAGTCCCTCTAGGACCAGATGGTTGTTTCATCACTGTTGCTTCAGCTCTTTCTGCCGCTCTTTATCTTACCACCACAGTCCTGCTGCCCATAAGTCAGAGAGGGAAGGAAAAGCATTTCTCTCACCCATCAATAATTCAGCTCTCCTGATTAGAGAAATTGATTCCTGCATTCACACTGCATTGACAGATTAATTCAGCTCATCTGTCAACAACTAATTGATTGAGTAAATTGAGACTAGTCTGTCATCGATCAGCAGTTTGTTATGGTAGCCATATTGAGCGTGTTACTAAACCACTGACTGATTGAAGCTGCACTTTTATGAGACGTGTTGGTGAAGGCATTATGGCAAATATGACACATTCATTCATACAAGACACACAGTCCCAATAAAAAAATTGAATTATTGTCGTGATCATTAAGTCACCGGTTTATTTCTCTCAGCTGGGTGTAAATTTATCATCGGTTTTCTTTTTTCTTATTACTATAAATGCGAGGTGGCACAGTCATTTGAAGCTAAACTGCCGACCGCCAGCTTTGATTTGAATGTGTTTTCAGCCTTATTGGCAAAACTCGTCCCCAATTTGATCTTGCTTCATGACTGTATTGGAAAAGAAAATGACTTATTTCTTTGGAAAGGAAGTGAATGCAAAGCAAAAGAAAAAAGAAAGCCTTACATACTTTATCATATCTAAAAGACTGCTCTGACGGTGCATCGTCTGCAGGAGTGACTGTGCTCGGCTTGAATTTGCTCAAGAACAGAGCGGAGTAAATGACTTTGTTAAATTAATGCTGGTACACAATCATCTCTGGTATCAAAGCAGCTTTGATCCATATTATCAGCCCCTAACCATTGTTCTCTGCAGTCGAACCTGAAGATTGTCATCAGAAGAGTTATACTCAGAACAAAAGGAAAGACTCACATTCAAAGTAAAGCGAAATAAAACTAAATGAGAAAAGATATTCAGCAAATATCTACATATGCCAGCCTCCACAGAGACATAAAGATAAAAAAAAAATCACTGAATTAGAAGTTGTGTCCAAACTTTTGACTGTTACTGTATAAAACTGTTTTATAGAGCTTTACATCTCATTTATTGGAAGCGAAATTACAGCCACTGTTTTCCTATTTTGAATACAGCTTTTCTTCTGACATGTAAACATAATGCTACTGCCACGTTTCACTTGATTCGCTCTGTTACTAAAAAGCTAATGTTTTTGCCTTTTGTTGTTGATTGCAGCGGTACAGACTGATAAAGATGAACAGGATGCTTTAATCAATAGAGAAAATTAATTTTGAAAATGTTGCAATGCTGTAATGCACTCAGTGTCAGTCATTTATCGTTCTCAAATGAAGTTATAATTAAAAGATAACGCCCAAGAAACAATGATGGGGTGCATGTGCTCTGAGAAACTACCCAGCCTATCACTCTCACTGCCTCAGTCCCTCTCATTTGTTTTCTCTCTTCTTCTTCTTTATTTTTCTAACAGAGCACGTTTAAGTTCAAGTCAGAGAGTGATATTCACCTAGCAGAGCATCACAAGCAGGTATTGTATGATGGCAAATTAGCCAGCTCCATCGCCTTCACCTATAATGCCAAGGCCACCGATGCCCAGCTGTGCCTGGAGTCCTCGCCCAGAGAAAACGCCTCCATCTTTGTGCACTCACCGCACGCTCTCATGCTTCAGGTCAGTTGGATTACTCTTAACTTTGCCCTCAATACTGTAGGTGCTGACTCATTCATCTTTATTGTGTCGGTTTTAAAGTGCAGCCAGTATGAAGGCGTGTTTATGGGGTTTTGCATTATCCTTGCAGGATGTGAAAGCCACAGTGACTCACTCCATCCACAGTGCCATTCACTCTATTGGTGGGATCCAGGTTCTCTTTCCCCTCTTTGCCCAGTTGGATTTTCATCAGCTGAATGACAGCCAGGTGGAAACGACTGTCTGGTGAGAAGAAGAAATATTAATACTGTACAACTTCTTTTGCAAGTTGGAGTTGATGCTGTAGAAGTTACACACATGAAACTGCAGATGATAAAAACATTGTTGGAAGTTAATGACTTTTTCATCCTTTCATTGGGAACTGTTTTGTGTGCGTGGCTGTGTTTGTGACTGGTAAAGGGTAGGCAAGTAAAGTAATATTAATGACTTCTTGAAGCAGCTTAATGGTTGTTTTTTTACTCTATAAATATAGCCGTCGGAATTATCAGGCTAAAGTACGGCATTAAAGTGCAGCATATTGCAGCATCTAATTTCTCTTAATTGGGGAGCCGTTGAGGTGTTGCAAATAATTAGCACCTTTTTTTGTGACGTTATGGTTACAGGCAGTTAACCTCTGGGAATAAAAACAGCAGCAGTGGCCATTTCGTTAAAGTTGATGCTTAATTTTATCGAACACCAGGAGTGCTGGTTTGCTGATGATGTAAACGACAACCTGGCGATTAAGTCTCAGCACCCAGATTCTGGA